>SMLS01071756.1:0-13963 GCA_004785975.1 Popillia japonica | reverse complement strand
CTTTGCATTTCAGTCTTGCGCGCCTTCTCTCACTCGCGAGGGCGAGCCTTGCGGCTCTCCGTGTGAAAAAGGCCTTACTAGTGAAGGTGCTTCACTATAAATGCTCTCATATCAGTGAACGTATTTGTTTCACATCCGTGTTACCGCGAGGGTGCAATCATGAGTGGTGAACAGTGATGGTGCTCCGATATGTAAGTACCCTAAGTATCGTCAAAGCCGCGCATGACGTCAGTGCGAAGGAAATTAATTTAAAATTTATTTCAAGAAAGGTTAAAATCGCTGGCTTTATAGGCGGGAGTTAGGCGGGAGAGTTGCGAGGCAATGACGTATGCATAAGACGCGCGCCAGCATACCTGTATCTGTGTACCCTGATTGTACCGTTGATTGATAATACCAGAAGATTTACAAACGTACAGAATTAAATTTGTCAGGTTGGCTTATTTATCAGAAAGATCTTAGCATGGGGTATACCTACATACATACATCAGATGCATTGTCGGCGAAACAAACATATATTACTTTTGGTTCGTAACACTGAAGGTGTTATTAAACGACTTGTAAAACGTTTTGTATTGTTGCGGATATTTACGGACTCGCACAAAACCAGAACGACTATTTGCACGATTTTTTCATCTTCATCCGAGGAGGATGAACTTGATATATAGTGTAAAGTGATGAGGTTTCCTATAGGAAAAACTTTTTTAATATGAGTTTTAAGAGAAAAACTTAAAGGCATAAACTGTACCTACATGGTGAGTCTTGTCATCTATGTACTGGGAATTAACTACCCATGTTTCGCTTTGCAAGCGACTCTGATCCTAATTTTCTTGTCGAAAATTTGCGCTCAATTGAAAATTTGTTACACCGCAAGTGCCTGGCGCTTTCTATACTAAAGGTGGATCACAGAAGCAGCAGAACTTTCAGAAATCAGCATAAGTTCTTGTCAAGCAAGTGGCAAGGAGAAAGAAAAACGGTCGCGTTTATACTGTATGAAATTTGCAGAAAACGCATACTCGTAGCGGGACAGAAAGCGGGAGGTTCAAAGGTCAACAATCAGACTAATTCGAAAAACAGCAAAGTGGGCTCGTTTTTCGCGATGAGATTATCAGCTACTGCAGATTTTGCCGCCGCCGACGCATCACATGACAGCCAACAAACAACATTTCGTCACGTTCAGAAAATTCCCGATCTCACAACGTGTCCATGCAGTCGGCCAAGATGTCATTCTTGCACACGGATCTGGAAAAACTAACATAGAAGCACGAGTATATGGAAAATGGATGCCGGAAATCTGAATGACGTATGGTACCTGCCCGAAGGCCGACATCAACCCTTCTCCATTCGTCAGGCTGTCAAGCGCGGAAATATAGCTACATTCAACAGCAGTTGCGGCCCTGTGTACAGCATGAACATTCGTGTTTGTGCTCCGGATTCGGTCGTGGAATCTAATTTCGCTGCAACTGAAGAAGCGCTCCACGGTTGGCACGAACGCCTGAGTCATCAAGACAAACGTCATGTACGCGATGTGTTATCCCGCGTTGGTATATCGGGTAAGTGCTCAGACACCTCCTCGTTTTGTGATGGTTGCAAATTCGGTAAGTCGCATCGTAAACCGTTCCACCCGCTTCGAGATCGCACAGAAACCGTCGGCGAGCTCATTGACGCTGATGTTAATGGCGCCATGTCAACCAATTCGATCAACGGTTTCCTATATTATGTGGTTTTTAAAGACTTTTCTCGATTTATGCGCATATTTTTCATGAAAGAAAAATCCCAAGTTGCGTCACACCTGGAAACATTTTTGAATGAGTGCGATACGAAGGGCCACAAAGTTAAAGTTTTTCGTTCGGAATATGGTACGGAGTTTGAGTGTGAGGCAGTGTTGACTCAGTTACGAAAACGCGCAATCGAGTTTCGACCTTCATGCCCTTATATTCTACACTAGAACAAGACGGCATTGCTGAACAAGCAAACAGACACGTCGTTAAGCTGGCTCGTTTAATGCTTTCCGTCAGCACACTATCGAAAACATTTTGGGCTCATGTACGTGATATCGCGGTACATCTGATTAATCGCACTACAAAGTTGTGTGTTTTAGGAAAAAATCCATTTGAGTTACGGACCGGCAATGCACTCGATACCTTTGATTTCAATTCAGCTCGGAAATCTTATCAGATACATCAATGACAAAGATAACTACAAGTAGGTTTGGCTACCGTCAAAGCATCGGTTGGTGAAGACGCGAGACGTTGACTTTGGCTCGGAGAAGTTGTACATAAACAACAACACCATTCTTCTTGATATTCGACCACATGCAGGTGACTCCTTCAGGAACAAGGATAACCAAGACGAGAAAGTCGAAGGCTTCTCTGAAGATATCAAGCACAGCTACAAGTCAACAAGCAACACTGAAGAAGTGAGTACCTCAGATTCGTACAGTACAGCTGGCAGTGATGGCCAGGAAGAAGAATCACGTGACATTGGATTTCGACGCTCTACGCGAGCAACCCGACGACCTGTGAGTTTCGCCGACTACGAGGTTGAGTCGTAGGTGTTCACAGGCAAATAGCGCTGTAGCCTGTTTGACAGAAACAGTTAAAGAGAATGAGCCAACTAATTTTATCGAAGCCATGAGCAGTAAATGCTGACAAGTGGATGACCGTAATGGAGAAAATGTAAGCTTTCGAAGAAAACGACACGTAGCATTTGGTGAGGCTGCCACCAGGAGGACGTGCTGATAATCGGTAGGTTCTTTCAGTCAAGTATAAACCTGACGGTTCGATCGACCGGTATCGCGCTTTCAACAACGGAAGCAGAATTCGTAGTTACTAGCGAAGGCGCAAAGGAATTAGTTTGGCTTCAACGACTGATGTGTGAAATTGGTGGAAACGAAATTGTACCTGTTCTATTTATCGATAACGCGAGCGCAATCAAGTTAATCTAGAATTCTGAATTTCCTAAACTATCGTAATAAAATAAATATTCTGGAATAATTTATAACCCAACTACTTGATGATGAAGTTTAAACTGTATATTTCCATCCATATTCTGATACACATGTCGCATACGCTACTTTGGAATATCTATAGTAATTCGTCGACAATAGACTTAATACTAATGACTTTCTTCCAATATGTTTCGATTTAACACCGTTAGACTAGTTTGTGTTTCTTTATTTAAAAAATTCAATGTAAACTGGCGGACAAAAAAACTGATCCACTCTTTTTTTGCATTATAAAACGTTCTTCAATATGTCAAAATAATAATTGTTATAACTGTCATGTGTCATATAGTAAGTCATACTATTACTGGTATTACTACGATGGTCTACTTAAATGACGTACAACGCGCTCAAGTTGCCACTAAAATAGAAAGTGGTTCGTATCCAAGCATAGTGGCTGAAGAATTTCAAATTAGTAAATCTACTGCTCTTCGTATATATCGAAAATGGCGAAATGAGGCTAGAGTAAATAGAAATATAGGATCAGGGCGTCCAAAAATTTCAAATGCGGAACATGATGCACTATATAATGAGGGTTTCCGGGTGTTGACCGTGTCATGGTAGTAACATATATACAGTACAAAATAAAATAGAATGCACAAGATATACAATAAACTCGACGTTTCGCTACTAATGTAAGCGGCTTCTTCAGGAGCAAAGAGGTTAACTGGGTGGGTACCAGAAGGTCACGTGACCTTCTGACGCCCCTCACCTACCAGAAGGTTTTCGCCTCTAGCGTGGTTTACACGTCGAGTTACCGTGACCTTCTGGTACCCACCCAGTCAACCTGTTTGCTCCTGAAGAAGCCGCTTACATTAGTGGCGAAACGTCGAGTTTATTGTATATATTGTGCATTTTATTTTATTTTGTACTGTATATATTTTACTACCATGACACGGTCAACACCCGGAAACCCTCATTATAGAAACTCGGGCCGTGGAAGCCTTCGATATCATGATGCACTAATATGCAACGTTTTAAGACGCAATTCTTTCGAAAGCGCAGTTACTGCAACGAATATATATAATTTTCCTGGCACTGTTAGAACAGCTCGTCGGCGTCTTCAAGAATCGGGATTACGTAACTATTCCGCAGCTAGAGCACCATTTTTAACACAAATCCATAACGAAGGGAGAATAGGATTTTCACTGGAATTTATGGTAAATGGAATGAATTTTTGGAATAGAGTGATTTTTTCAGACGAGAAAACATTTCAGTCATACTACGATGGTCGAATGAGAGTATATAGACCACAAAATATGAGACACAATGAAAAGTATACTAATAAAATAAAGAAAAGTAGTCATTTTTCTATAAATGTGTGGGCTTGTATTAGCTATAATGGCCGAGGAGCCATATGTCGCCTTCAAAACAGACTTAATGGCGATGCATATATCAATATTTTAGAAACACATGCAACGAATAATTACCAAAATAATTTTATTTTCCAGCAAGATAATTGTCGAGCTCATACTTGAATTGCTACAATTAGTTTGAAGAAAATCATATTGCCTTGGCCAGCAAACAGTCCAGATCTTAATCCGATGGAAAATTTGTGGGGAATTATGACAAAAAAGATATATAATTCCAATTTTAGAGCACACACTTCGGAAGAACTTTGGCAGCAAATTACTACATGCTGGGAAGCTTTAGATTTAGCTCATGTTCAAAATTTGATTACTTCTACGCTAAAGCGTTTGGAAGAAATTATTACAGAAAATGGCAGCATAATAAAATACTAATTTGTAAAATTAATTCTATTTTCGCTTGATTTTGAGTATTATGAATAATAGAATTTCTACATTCGTATATAATCGTTTTATTGTATAATTACTAATTAATATGTGACATTTAGTATAACACAACTTTGGTATAACCTCCAAATTCACAAACCTAATTCACACCATGTAAAATATTCTTAAAATTTATTAAATGTCAATAAGATGGGCCAGTTTTTTTGTCCGCCAGTTTACATATAAAACTTGTCACTTAATTTAATTATTGTACTATACCTACAGTGATAAATGTCAATTTTCTGTGTGTCATTTTCTCGTTTCTCAAGCTTCTATAACAAAACTGTTCTTTTAAGAACTAATGAGTATCTATTGCTTGGTATACTACAATAATTTTTCGTCCCGTTTGAATTGGATGAAAAACCAACTACTATTGGGATTGTAATCACTTTCCCACAAAAAAGGAAATCTTTGTGTATGGGACGCTTGTCTGTAGGTGAAAAGCATCCATAGTGTACTTATATAAACGGCTTACCGGTGTTGTGGACTGTATAAACTTGTTCAAGTTGTAATAAAATAAACTCGTACTAGGTAATAAACTTTATTACGGTCAACTCTCATCTCTAAACTACAATGCACCACTTAAAAAAGGTGGTGGTTTTATCGAAATTTAAAAATAACAAAATGCCTTAACATTCCGCCCGCCTTGAAACATGGTGACATTTTCAATTGTTATCGTTAAACTGAACATTCGGTAAAGGGCAAATTTTATTAACACTTCTTTTTTTAACACCATCAATCATCTTTATTGACACAACTCTCACTACACCATCACTACCTGGGTGAAAAATTTTCGATCCTTTCAAGGTGCCACTGCATTGGAGGTGTTATCTTCCTTAGTAAGAACGATGGGCCCTGTACTGATGGGGTTTCGTTGTCTCTTTGTCACGTAACTCTTGTCTGCAGCTCCTTTAGATAGTCCTTGTGCCAGCGACGCCAGAAGTGTTGCAATCGCTTATAATGTTTCAAGCGATTCTCTGAAGCTGACGTGTAGTCTCGTTCAGGTAGACTAGTTAAACGTTTGCCAATCAGAAAGTGCCCGCGAGTAAGAGGATCTAAGGTATCAGGATCAGCAGTAAGAGGATACAGCGCTCTGGAATTTAAAAGCGCTTCGATTTGAGGCAATAGGGTAGCAAATTGCTCAAAGGTTAAATGAGCTTTACCATGTACTCTACGTAAGTGATATTTAATGCTTTTTATTCCTAAATTTATTATTGAAGTTTTTTAAGCTCCACATCAGCACAAACGCCATTTTTTGCATTATCGGAATATATGTTACGTACATACGAAAATACAAATGTATCCCTTGATTAACCTTGGCTTCCTTGTTGTTGCAGAAAAGATATCAACATTCATATTCAAAATAGTGCTTGTCGACGTTCGTGTCTCAGGTATCTTATTTTCTGTTTGTTCGTCAACACTTTCAGTTGCAAGAAATCTTCATATAGCCAATACGGTCCCGATCACCAAAGTTCGGAATCTTGCAAGTCTTCAACAGACATACCACATGACACTATATCTGCCGGGTTTTCCTTTGACTTCACATGATACCAGTCTTCGATATTTGTTAAGCGTTGTATTTCGCTAACTAGGTTGGCTACAAAAGTGTTCTATCGCTTAGGACAGGCTCGTATCCATGATAGCGTAACAGTAGAATCCGACCACAGATATTACTTGTCGAACGTAAGGTTTTAGCGCTGTGCGTATTTTGTGTATACTTATTTTAATAATAAATTCAAGACAGCTTATTTTAATCTTTTGGTTGGTTAATACAAAGATGTCAAATAATAATTACTTAAGTATATAAAAATAAATGTTATACTTACCGTCTTTTAACTCCAAACGCTTGGAAATATCTTACCAAATCAATTTCTTTAATTTGGTTTTCATATAATTTGCATGTCTGCAATCATATACATAGTTCCCTATACCTTCTCACAGCTTCGATTAACTGTTCTTGTGCCATTTAGGCATTTAGGCATATAAAAAACACTGTTTGCCGAAAAACTAACAAAATAATCTAATTTGCGGCTAGTCAATTCAAACACGTCCGACACGAGAATCTCTCGACGACAGCGCCACGCGTGCCGGTGGGAGCGTGAATCGTGCTGTCTCATGTCGCGTTCTTAATGTGAGCCAATGTGCACTGTTGAACTACACCTCTCTATATTACAAAAACGCGCACCGTGCTGCGTAACCATATACGTGTCTCAAGATGCGCCTAGCCTAGCAAGTTTTGATTGTTATTTCTTTCACATTTCCTATATTTTGTTAGAGTATTTGTTCTTTTCAGAGCACAGAAGCTGTTAACTTGTGTACTATTCCGTAAATTCAGTAAATTAAAACTATTTATGAAAGTAGTATTACTAGTTCCAAATGATAAATGGTGCACAAACTTTATTGTCAGAATCCTAACCTTACTGAAATCAATTCTCGTTCTGTTATGTTGTGAACTGTCAAATCTGACCGAGATTATTTTAACGCATTATGTACTATCGAGGGCAAACGTAATGACTCAGACTTCAAGCGATGTGGCCTTCCGCAGGCATTCGACACGTATGTAAATTTTCCATAATATGCTTTTTAATATAACACAATTCAAATTTTTCTGTCTGCAAATTTTCTGTATATTTCAAACGCTTCTGAGAATGTTTAGTATCAAAATTACGCTTACTTCTGTATCCTTTAAGAACAGAGACACTAGTAATACTGTTTGTTTGGGTTTTAATACAATATCTCTACAATACTAATAGTAGAGCTTGATGGAATAACGACAAAACAATAACAAAAAAATCGCTTATGTCTAGGGAAATAATTGCGGGTAATTTAAAAGTATAGCTGTAAATATGTGATGGGTTAGATAGGTTTTGTTTCTTAGGAAGTCGTGGCCCAATTGAGGGGGGTCAGGTTGAAGATTTTGGAAACCCTTATACTTGATTGGCAAATATTTTTTAAAAGTGTTGTGTTCTTACCTGTTCCAAATTGCGAATTTACTACATCGTCACATATAATTGGTATTTTCTCATTTCTAAACGGATGCCAACACATCTGATTAATAAAAGAAGTGTATCGCTCATCACTAGAATGAACAGCTATAGCTGTATCTCCCAACATTGTTTCTGGTCTCGTTGTAGCTACAATAATTTCTTTATCTGGAAAGAAATATCTGAATGGAGTATAAACAACACCAAATCGACAAATGGGCGCCTCAACTTTTTCATTGCGTCATGACAAAATCATATCGTAGCGCTTATGACGAATATATTCGCATAGCAGAAATGCTACTGTATTTTCCTGCTTATGTCGAATATATTCGTATACCCATGTTTGTTATGCGTAGTAATATACAATGCTCACACAATATGATTTGTACATGTCTAAACACATTTAGTCTATCTCCAGCACCCCTGTAGTAAATGTGGTTCTCAATACATAGCGTTACAGGGGTCTAATATTTATTTATTGATAAGTAGATTACTTTATTACAAATGTTCAATACATAAAATCTGCATTATTATTTTACTTTTATATAATATTTATTTTTATATAAATTTAATAATATTTTCTGAATAATAAAAAATAATTTGTATTCCTATTGTATTTATTCCTATTATTGCTTCTGTTTATACTTATCTATCCTTAGATTATGTCTACAAGAAATAGAAAAGACATTGACTACAATGAGAATTCAGATGATGACTGACTGGAGTTCTTCAGATGAATCGGAAGCTAGCGAAAACAACAGTGACGAAATCGATGACGATTCAGATGATGAAGTAGACGAAAATAAGCGCAGTCTAGCGGCATTACTAAGAATTAGACATATCATAGGTAAGATGCGTTTGATGGAACAATAAATGCTTTTTCCAACGAGACCAAGTTCGTCAAAATCCATTCAGTCGTTTACGAGTTATATCTGTTTATTGAAAAAAACCTCGAATTACCTCCACTCTATTTTAATAGATACATATAAGTGTTAAACAAAAATTACTCGACTAAAGCTTAGCTTTAAAAGGCACATATTTTTGGTTACATTTACTAGGTGGATTTCAGTAAAAAATCACTTTACAGGTTTAAGATGGCGGTTACGCCCCCTGGCGATCATCTTGGAAAGCTGACAATATTTTCCACGGTCTTCTTTTGACCATTTTAGTAATAATTTTTTTTCCCGCAAGTGTCATGTTTGACGTTATTGCAAGAGCGCAGTCTGACGCCATCATTACTGGTTGTGTTCTTCTTCTAACTTAGGAACTTTGAACTCTTCGCTGCTTCCCATTTTTACTATTTATACCGCGTATTCTTCTAAAACGTTTTTTAAATACAACACGCGTGGACTGGGCCCAGAACCTGTTAGAACTTCGTTTACAACTGTGATACAATTACAATATATTGACAATACAATGACAAGAGACAATTAATTTAATCCAATGTAATCTGGATTTAGCAACTCAACACTACCAACATCAACGAGTCAGACAGTGAGAGAGATCCTACACAATCACTCTTTCTCGCTCTGTTGCGCCTGCCTCAAAGTTGGCCGTTAGTAGAATGCCGCCGTAGCCATTCCAGTTGCTTGAAAAGTATACACCGCTGGTCTGTTTACTATTAGAATGCCGGATAAAATACATGTATTTCGTACATACGACAGCAAGCGGGGTTGCCAATATAATTTAATGCGGCATCATAACTATGACATTACTTAATGACATAAATGACATTTAATAAAAAATCGTTTATTCACACGGACAATTTTCTTTCATTTTGAGTTACTAGCACTGTGTAAGATGTTATACACTAAGAAAGAAAGAATTCAAATAATTAAATGGTTCTATTCAGGTAGTACAGCACAAGAAGTAAGTGGTCGTTTCATATTTTCATTTGAAAATAGGCCCGTCTCTGCCGTTTTGAACATTGTACATAAATTCGAATCTATTGTATGTATTACGGACTGCCATAAATGCATTGAGAAGAGCAAAGGATGTCGTATACGGATATTGAGTCAGGAAAGGGAACGACGGGAAATGTATGTAGTGCTGTTGAGCAAAATGAACCATGCTCATCACAGCAAATATCCGAACAGGTTGATATCCCAGCGCGTACTGTTAGAAAGAGTTTGAATAGGCAAGGGTATCGTAGCTACAGTATGCAAAAACGCCAAGAAATTTTCCCTGAAGATCAAGTAAGGCGTATTAACTTTTGTGAAAGTGTAATGGCACGAGTCGTCGAAAATAATAATGTTATACAAAACATTTTATTTACGGACGAATCTGCGTTCTATTTACATGGTCGTTCTAATTCAATGATTACTAAATATTGGTTAAAGCAAAATAAACACCTGTTTTTGCCGCTTCGTACCCAATATCCTCAAAAATTGAATGTGTGGGCCGGTATATTAGCTGCTAGATATTTGCAACTGCTGGAAACTAACATCATTCCTGCCGTTCGTGCGCCCAATGTTAACATTGACGAGATTTGGTTTCAACAGGATAACTGCCCAGCTCACACTGCACGGATTGTACAGCAAGCGAGCTAGAAATTTGAAAGAATTGCGGCAAAAGATTGTAAACACCGCCAATACTATATTGCCTGAAACACTTGCTAACGTGCGGAATGAATTTTACTACAGGCTTGGTTATTGTCAAAAGCAAGGAGACGGTTTATTTGAACATTTACTTATTAAAATGTTGATACGTCTAAACTGATTATTGTGTTTTGTTTGTATTTTGTCACTTCTTTTCAGTGTGATAAAATATTACCGTTAACAAAAGTGCTATATGGAAAGCAGTGGCGGCTTGTCCATAGGGTGATTTGGTCAATGACCTCCCAAAAATTTTGACAATATATAAAGAAATATTAATTATTACGTGTTTTATTAAAATAGGTAATTTACTCCCAAAAGTTGCAAATATAATTAACTTAAAAACTTAAAATTTATCGGCCGTCCCTCGTATTCCAACCTCCTGAACGTTGGGCTGGCGGTGCGAACTATCCTCGTTGTATTAAGGCTACGCGGAAATATCCGAAGAACTCGCAGCGCCCGAACCGACCCGAACGTACAAAGCATATAATCGAGTTTGGGTCATAAGCCCACCCATGGGGTACGAGCTTTATAGGGACTATTTGAAATCGAATTTAGTTTAATTTCCGATGAAATGTTAGATGGCAGCACAAGTGCGTAGTTGGAAAAGTAGTTTTTACGTGTAGTTCCTGTGATTAGAATTTATAACAGTGAACATGTGTTTTTAACCTTGTTTTACAACCTACTTTTAGCAAAGTTTGTCGAAAGTGCGAGTGTGTTTATAGCGATTTGTTTGTGATCTTTATTGAATCTACCAGATTTTCATTAGATCTTTTTTCGTTTGAGTTTATATTACTTTTCTTTTAATTCGATTTAGTTTAGTGTACCAACATTTAGAAATAAAATAAAAGCATTTTTTTTCGTCAGTGAATTTGTTCTTATCTCAATGTAATACGTTATTGTAATAAAATAAGAGCATATATATTGTTTGGTAATTATTGTCAACCTTTATGCATATTTTCGTGCATAAAGACATTTAACGTCGATTATTTACTTTAAAAACAAATATATGCGATTTTAACGAACGTGTTATTCAACACTTTTCCACTGCTAAAGAACGAAGAATGGACCTCCAGTTTAAGACTATTTAAAGCGGAATTTAAAGGTAAAATATTTATTTTTTTTAAGTATGGCTATTTTTTAAATTTATTTTTGACCTCCCAGTATAATTGACCACGAGCCGCCACTGTTCAGGAACACTAGGCGACTGAATCGTAGCGGTAGTACTGCAACCTTGTGGATTTAGATTCGTCTATATATCTTTCAGCGATGTTATCAGATTTCCATCCACCATGTCTTTTTAAACAAGTAATGTCTCCACCATTATCTACTAACAGAGTTGCTGACGTTCGTCGAAGACAATGTCCTGTATGGTCCTGTATACTGCGACGGGTTTGGTAATTTTAAATACGATGCAATATCCTTGGATCCTTGGCTACACTTGATATTTTATACCCATTACAACCTTATGACATTTTCTATTTTGAAATTTAATAAAAAATCTGGTAAAATTTATGTCTTTTGGACGAAGGGCAGCATATTCTCTATATAAATTTATATAAACGTCTCCGAGTATGGTAAAAAAACGAGGCTTATTTGTTTTAGTGTTGGAAATATTTACTAAAATTAAATGTTCTAAATCTTTAATGTCATCCATTTCCAAACGTAACAATTCATCACAACGACATGCGCCTGCGATTCCAAAAATCAATACAACAAAACGTTTTCGCTGTAATACAACACGTTAAACGCCGTAATGGAAAGTAGAAAAATAAGTCTAGAGGGCCACAACTTGAAAACGATTCAAACAATTATTTATGGGTTATAAATTATGTTGCTTCAGCTTTGAACCTGGTTTTTGTTACTAAATTTTATTTATTTTCATTTTTAAATTGAGAAGCGCGGATGCATCTCGTGGCTATAAGGACCATTTTCGTTTGAATAGGCATGTGATGTAGCAATACGAAAATCTCTAAAATGGTACCGTAAAATAGCGATCGAGCTTCTCCTAGGTTCCACTATTGTGAACTCTTATATTATTTACCAAAATGTAACGAACAATAAATTATCCATTACATCTTTCAAAGAAAAATTGGTGACGCAACTGATCAACGTTGAAGTAACTAATGCAAAGCAACCGACAGTAGGTGATGGTAAAGGTCACCATTTAGAAGAAGTGGGAAGTTCGAATAGAAGAAGATGTGTTGCATGTTATGCAAAAAATTCCGAAGAAAATGGTAGAAAATTTGAGCAACTAAAAACAACCTTTTCCCGTTTTAAATGTATTCAATGCGATAAATTCTACTGTATTACGTGTTTTTGCAACGTTCATCTATGTAACTTGTAAATCTTCTGTATAAAAGAAGCAAAAAAAACAAATCGAGATTTCCTATATTAAAGTTTTTTTGGGGTACAAAATGTTCTAAAATGCAGGCTAAATACAGGAAATAGTTTACCAGGCTACTAAGAAAGTGTACCCTATATAAATGCGCGAGTATCGAGAAGCATCATTGTATCACACAGTTTCAAAATGTAGTACTGCATGAGAAGCAATGGTGTTTCTCATGGCCTTAGGGGTATTGTGATGCACACTTGCATCTCGCGGCGTTTAACGTGTTAACATTATGCTCTTCAGTCCACTTTAGAAATTTTTCATAAGCATTGTTAGTGATCGTTGGAATTTTGATAGTGACATGCAAAAAAAAGTATCGTTGTTGTTTACTGAAAAAAAATAAGTCCTGTCCAAGTCCTGTCATTTATAATTAAAAGTTATATTGTTTAATAAGAAACACTGGTTTTTTTCTTGTTACACCCTTAATTAGCTTAACATAAAGTTGGTCCTTCGAGCCGGATTTCTGCGAATTAGCAAGGGGTGTAAAGAAAGCGCTTACTGTTATAAACGTGGTGGACAGTTATACAAATCGAATATATATTTTATATTGCTATAAAAAAGAAATTGCAACCATAGAAGGGATCAACGCCGTAACTATACGCAGCATAGATCCAAGCAAAAAGCAGAACAAAACGCGACAGTAGATCACCACCGTGGAGGCTTGCAGATCCAGGTCAGATTGGAAGTTAGAAAGTGTGTTGGTGTACGCCATAACCAAAATCAAAGCGGGTGAGTCATTCCGTATACTCACTCAGTTCTGTATTTTCATAATCGCTTATATTTGCTTATTCTTACTCTATCATTATTTTCGAATATTACAGACATTGAAATAATCGATTTGCAACAAAAACTTGAAAAAATAAAATCGCTATACAATGAGTTCGACGCAATACAATGTCAAATTGAATGTATCGCGGATGATGTCGACCAACAATACGAGGAAAGGTTAACTATCGAAAACAATTTAGATTTGCACTTAGCGACAGCTAAAAGTATTTTACAAAAATATACTAATAATGACAGTGAAAGATATTCTGTCAGAAGTTTAAGTAATGCATCGGCTAATAATTCGAACAATGCCTCCGTCAAAGGCACGGGTAATCATACATACATAACTCCTGTAGAAAATGAACACCAAACACCGCTTAAAAATTCCATCAAATTACCTGTAATAGAACTTCCAAAATTTGATGGTAAAT
>SMLS01071755.1:0-18953 GCA_004785975.1 Popillia japonica | reverse complement strand
ACTACCGCTACGATGTCTGCGTACCCTATTAGATACGTATCTTGCGGTAATTCCTTTCGGGGGATTCCGTCATTGTTGTGAAATGGAATACATATTCGTCAAACTGATGTGAGCTTGCTATCTTCCGTATCTTTATGAATAGTTCAGTGTACAAAGGGTTTGATTTGATATTGGTGGGCTTCGGTTTTTAATGTTAATAATTACTCTAAAATTGCGCTTACAAAGTATAAACGAGGAAAGACGAGCACATAAACTTCCCTAGTATGCTGGTAATTACCAATCAGTGTGTACGATAATAATAACCATTTATAATATTATGTGTCTAGTTGTAACATAACATTTGAATTAATATTTATATGCACATATATTAGTGTATACATATATCTGCTTACACATCCAAGTTTCCAATGATGCAAATACTAACAGATGGATTGAATTTATAATTAGAGCAGACCTTGTATTTTGCCACAAAACTTATAACATTGTTTAGTAAGTGAATGCCATAATCAAAGTAATGTCGTATATAAATTGGAATGCAAAGACTGTAATAAATGTTACGTAGGGCAAACTAGACAGTATTTAAAGAAACGACTGTATAATCGTCAATACACTGTAACACAAAACATAACCGCGGAAACTGCTTTGTCTAAGCATTCTAAAGAATTACGACATAACTTTGATTTTGAATATGTTAAGATTAAAAAAAAAGAAAATAGTTATAAAAAAGATTAATATATGAAATGATATACATTAAAAAAGAAAATAACGCGGTCAATTTTAGAACAGATATAGAAAATTTAAGTATTATTTATAATAATTTAATCACCTAATCACGCCTGAATTTTATAAAATTAAGCTCTTGACTAGGTTTTTTGTCATGTTTTTCCCTAGTCTTGAACAGAACTGTTAGAGCTTGTCAAAAAATACATTGATACAAGGAGCATTATTATTATGATTATAAATTTACATTTCAAATTATCTTAAATTGTCCACTATATTGTAAACATAATCTTATATATCACTGAATTTCTTTGTCTGTAGATAATTTTGCCGATAGGTATAGCTAGTTATTTATTTATAATTTGACACGAAATAAATGTCAATTTTATTCCACTGACGAAGTTGTAACGAAAACTAGATTATATTACAAAGGTTTTGGAATAGATTTGATCTTTGTTCGAATTGGAGTGTTATAATTGACCTAAAAAAGTGGAAAAACTATCAGGCAAATAAGATTGTCAACTTTTTAAATGTTAGGTGTTATAGAAACGATTTTACTCTTCGCTTTACATACATAGCTCCAGGAAAATCAGTTCAATGGCGTAAGATACTGAGAATTTCCTGGGCAAGGTATTGCTCTTCTGCCGTCTTTTTTTTTTGGTTAGCAGCCAAGGGTTTAAATAATCACGAACTTAATGAAACTAGCTGAGTTGTGTCCTACTTATCACGTTGAAGTTACATGCACATCTAATATTTTAATTAATATTTACTATCAGGATACGAATTTTATTGCCGAATACATCATTCATGGGATGTGCCTTCATTATTCTGTCGCAGTGATATTTTTGCAATTTATATTTACAAATTCTATAATGAATTTGACTTTTTCCAGATTGTTTATTGTTATCTCTGGTTTTTTGTTATTACCTAATTTAGCTGTTAGGCATTTGTATGGAATAATGCTGGTACTAAATTATATTTTTTTTAAGATTAGGAACTTTAATTCACCGCATCTTGTTATAAGTAATTACTTCTTCTTATATCAATTCCAGTAATTTGGATGTACAGTAACAAACAACAAAATATACTAGATTCAAACATGGACGTAATGAATGTGATTTTCTAGATTGTATAGGAATCAGATTGGTTGGAAAGGTATATGGAACCTTTAATCTCTCTTTTCTAAAATAATATCTTACATATACATATCTATAATTCTAAAGCAACAACAATTCTTGTTGAATGAATGAGTAAATTAAATAATAGTCTGGATTACTTTGTAAAAAAATTCACCTATATTTGAACACAAATTAAAACATAATCAGTGACTGCAGTTTCGACAATATAACTGTCATTATCAAACTCTATCAAACTATTACATTTTTGAAACAATTCTTGTTATTCAAAACTATCTTCAGCGAACTTTCCAGAAAGTATAAAATTTAATCTAATGTTTAGAAATATCCATCAAATCAACGATAAATGCGTTAAGCAGACACATATTAAGCATATTTTTCTAGAATTGAATGGAAATCGTAACAGTCAATAGAAATGATATGCACAGTACTACACTTTATATAAAAGATCATAAAGTTTATTTACTATATTATTCAACTTAAACTTGTCACAATAAGAAAGTAACTATTGAAACCGTGATGGAACTATCCATTCATGTTGGTAATTACGCGACACGATACAAAATAAGTCTATTTATTCCGCGTACCAGAAAGAAGTATCTCATTATTTTTATATCAACAATTTTGAAACTGTCCTGCGATTTATTAAGTACCAAATATCCAGTTATACTTACTATGCTTGTATGTAAAGTGAGATTCAAAATGATTGTTGTAGTAAAGAAATTGTCTTCCCGAAAAATGTATCTATACTTCTTACCATTTAATTAATGAGTGAAGTTACCTACATACACATTTGATACACTGAATTAATTTTCTTGATATTTTCCGACATTGGCGTTCGTGTTGTAGTTCCTTTTCTCTTATTTGCCACTAACTACGGGCCAGAAATTGGTAATCTTTTTGAATCTCACAGTAAATATTTTGCGGAATGTTGTGAGATACAGGACACTCCGCAAGGTCTTTTACTACTTGTGGTTTTAGTTATTGAAGGTGGTTATAGAACGGCTAATTACCTTTATTCAAAAAGTATGGTAATAGGCCGATGTCATTAATAGCAATTGTGTCTGTGAAAGTAGTTACCTCTTTCAGATTTCAACGTTTCCTTTCAGACAACAGTCGAACTGAAGTGTGCTGTCTTAAATTCTGTCGGTAATGTTAACTTGTGAATATTTGTACAGCAAATACAAAGTTTGATTGCAGGTTTAATTTCAACAGTTGCAATTATTTTAAAATTAAAAATAAAAACGAGAAACGTAAGCATGCAGGTTCATGGACGGTTTGAAAGCAAAAATTAGTCAGATAAGCTTATATAGCTTTATAGATATTTTTGGAGATTTTTAATGAAACATATTAATTTGTTAATATAAAACTTAAAAAGTGTCATGCTGATTTTAATTCTACCGCTATTCGGTGCTGTTTTGCCTGTAGTACATACAAATGTACATACATATACACGGAATTGACTGTATTTACAATGGAAACTTATCTGTGCCTATAGATAAGTCATGAAAAAATAAGATCTAGAAATAGCGTTTACATTTTTTGTGCGCTGTTTGGAAAACTCTAAATAACAACTTAAAAATACTGGTGTGATGTAAAATTTATATACATATACATGTATCTACATACTCGTACACATACATTGATTTATTTTATGGAAAAGAAACATAGCAAACATAGACGCATAGTGGTTTCGTTAATTACGCAAAAGGTCCTTGGGTGTTTGTTGTTTTCACGAGACATTCATTTTACATTTAGAATTGTAGAAACTTTCAAATGTGCTGCTATGATATAATGAATTGTTATATATAACATTTGATAACTCTATACACTCTGTGATTTGAAAGGAAAAAGTTTTGTAGTGGGTATGTGTGTGTTTGGTGTATATTGTAGCACATTTTTGAAGATATACATTTCGTTTGGTCACCTTTATGTTAATAGAAATAGCCAGCTAATTTACAAGGTGTAGGAACTGACAAGTTAATTCTGCTGTGTCACCGCGGTCAAAATAATGAGTGATAATCTTTTTATCCATTCTGAAGCCGACAAATGTACAAAAGTTATAATGTATGGGGACCAGCCATCTCAACAAATGCTCTACATTTGTTCGGAAATTATTATTAGTTTTTGAACGCGTTAGGTAGAAAATACAAAAAATCGTCTGTTTTAAATATATGTAATTACAACGTCACAGATTTGCTTATAGAATTCATTTGCAAAATTTATTGCTGCACTAGAATTTAACAAAATCAATAGATATACTACAATTGTTATATATTCCTGGTATGTTACATAACCGAAACCATCGTTTTTGCAATCACCACCGTACATAAGTAATTCATCAGCCATTTAAGTTGCATTCATCTTAATAGCAATATCCTCTTCGTAGTATAGCACAGGTAGCTACTTTCCGGAAATTATCAAACGATGGTAATTTAAAATCCAGGTTTACATTATATGCAATATTATTCCTGCACTTCCTTTCTAGTTAGTAACTTTCGAAGAATATTAAATTAATAATTTTGTGCAACAGATTATGGGAAATCAGTTGCAAAGTTTTATCTGTAGATTTATTATTGTTCTTACAGATTTAATTGGTCCTTAACACCATTTAGGCGTACTTAAAGTGAGTATGTATGTATGATATTTCATGTACTAGGATAAACATATTTCGTTTCGCTGCATCATTTGTAAAATAAAGTTAGAGACGCAAATTCTTACTATTTGTGTCACAGTTAGGAATTGAGAATATATTTTGAGGTTTCGTACTGTTGGTAAAGAGTAATTATTTAGGTTTGTTTGTACTGGAAAGTGGAAAATCTATGTATATTGAAACAGAGTGTTAGATTTTATAAAAAAGTGTTACCTACTTGATTCTTGGTTATATGCGATTTTTTCTATCTTTTTTATTCCAACTTCCTTGTTAGTTTCACCATGTAGATTTGTTTAAAAGAATCTTGTCTTCCTTTTTGTATATACCTCATGTGTTACTCTCGGAATTTTATGGAGTTAACTCGCTTCCTTTCTTACAATCCGGGATTCCGGTATTCAAGGTTTTTTAATCTGTGGTGGGCACAACTGCAGTAGTTTCCAAACTGTATCATTGTAGCTGCTGCTGAATATATTTATGTCTCTAAATGTATTTTTGTAGGTTTTAATAAAATATTAGATTGTCGTAAGTAATATTGCGCTGAGAATTGTTTCACAACAACGAATGGTAGTAGACCATACAACCGATTCTAGCGCGGCCCGCAGCGAAAATTCGAACAGCGCATTTTTCGGACCAGTGCGGTTGTTCTACTCAGCAATCCTCAAATCTGTTTGTCTGTTGACAACAGTAAATCATATATAAGTAGCTGACAAATATAGTAAAGCAAAACTTTATGTAGATATCATTTATATAGTCAATAGCTACAATCTTGTAGTTGGCTGTGAACAAATGCAATATAAATCTTAAGGTTATGGCCCTTTCTATTTAATATTAGGAAATACAACTGGAAATGATAGCACAAGGTACGGCTGAATTGGTCTGCATCTAAATATTTTAGTATTAAGAAAATATGGTGATTCCTAGCGTTGAGATTAGCCTTGCTACATATGGATATGTAAGTTTAGAGAGATTATACACCAAACAAATATACATAAACATTTTCTAATCAGGCATTGCTACTTGAAGAAATCCACGCATATAGAGATGCCGTATTTGTGATTTAACGTGGTTTCTTGTGAATTACATGGATTATGGGTTACGACCTGAGACTATAGTACGCTATTTAAGAGGGAGCTAGCTTAGAGGGAAGCGCTAAATCAAATGCGATATTTTTCAGTAAGTGTGTCTGTCATCTGGTCTCTGTACCAATGACGTAGATGAGGTACCTGCAGAGCCCGCAACGTCTTATCTTTGATCTTTTATACATAAGACAGTGTTTAGATTTTTTTTGCAACATTAAAACAAAATGTGCATGTCCTTACGCTAAAGAGATATTGGAAGATTGTTTTCTATAGCATTGCTCTGTAGTGCACTACTTCAATCAAAAGAATTCTTCGTGATCATGAAATAATTTTGGTACCAGTTTTTTTTAATTGTGTGATGAATGTTTATAATTGAATTGTGAATAAAGTGCAATTCTTTGATGAAATAACACAATTATGCGGATAAATGTTTTGTACCTATTACCTGTGGCAAAGGAACTTTTAATGTCGATAAAATTCTAATCTTTTCAAATAATTTAGAAGAATTTCTTTTCTTACTTAAGGTGAGCGATTTTAATGACGAATGGTACTCGACCGAGAAAGTGGTCCTCACGAGACGCGTTATAACTTCATGGGTAAGGCATGATCCCGTAACTCTGTTGTACAACAACCAGAGTATTATCGGTTTACCACTGCGGTCATTGAGCCTGTTAAAGTTACTATTGTTACACATCTGCATAACATTTAACTGTATGAACTTTCGCATTCTGCAATTGAGCGGTATCATTGAAAATTCTTACAACTTGATTATTCTACATATTATTATTATATCATATTTATTTTCAGAACAACCAGTATCATACAGGGACAATAGCTTTCATTAATAAAATACTGTGCACTACTGCGTTATTTAAAGAAAAGATTTGAAAGCACTAAACTCAATTGTGAAATAATAGTTACAACAGAAGCTACTTACATCGACTAATATTATAACACAAATTTATTCTTCTTATTAGTACAAACATCTATTGTACGTTTTATATAGAAATAGCCACTAATTCTTTGACCTTTAACACACTTTATAGGTCTTCAGACGGTATCTATGTTTAACGTAAATTGCAAATCTAGCTGTCGCTATCCTTTTTCTTGAAATTCAGTAATGGATTTGATTTTATCCTATAAACTTCTTTTGCACGCGATTTTATGATCGTGACCCACAATTCAGAACGCACAGTGCGATGAGAAGCACGCTCAGCCGAGCGAACAACGTTGATAAGCCGTAAATCGTATGTCATTCCGGCATTAAACTGTTCTACACTAATGCATTACGTCACTTTGTCGGTATTATAGGGAACCGAAAAGAGGGTAAATGTAGTGTGTGGTGCGTTCCCCTCCTTCAGATCACGTATAGATAGATATATCAGTTCTCCTCCTCGCATATGACTTTTGTCGGAATCTACTTTTTTTTCATCTTCGGTACCAATATTGGGCGAGATGAGGTGGGTTTTTGAATGGCGCTCAACTTTACCAGACGGTAGCAGACATGGATTAACAGACTCTCGCCGTTAGATAGCTTCGATTTAGCTATCGTTTTATTTGCCCGGAGGAATTTAATGGTATGTGATAAATTTATGTGTTTTCGGACTATTGTATTTGGACAAAATACTCATCGATGAGCTTTCTTCTTTTTCGTGCCGTATTTCGAACTTTGTTATAATATTAGATTAGAAAATATCGGAAATATCTGCTGACACTACATATTAAATGTAGTTAGTAAAATGAGTACGGATTAACATGTATTTACAAGAATAAAATACGCAGGTAATAGATGTATCGTATATATTTTCATGGTGTTTCCATTTTCTTCAGCAATTACTATTGCTACGATGCGCAAGTTTAACTATCAAGAACCTGTCAGATTATATTCAGAAGTACCTATTAGTAAATTAGAATTGTAATTTAAATGTCATTAAAGTTGTTAAAAGTCAATAAAGTGCAAGTAAATGTTAGGGGGGTATTTTATTGGCCTCTGTGAAAAAAAACCAGTCTATACATATGTAATTTCATCTTCCAGGATATTTGTGTTCACACATTGTGTTCTTTAGTATATAACCGTTAAAACACCGATAATTTATCGTCACCGCCCAGAGGATTAGTTATTCTCACGGCGATTTCCTTTTATTGGAGAATTTATTGTTGCCTTTCAATAAAGTCGTGTCCATTCATCGACTGCAGCATGAATGACTATGACCACTAATATGCCGTTTGTAAGTTTGCATTTGACTGCGTGAGCTGTTAATTGGATGGTGATGATACAACTAACAACGTTGTAGTAGCTGTGAGCGGCTGTACACTATAATAGTTTATACAAAATTTTAAGCTCCGATATATGTATGTATGTAGTACTTGTTCAAATCATTGCGAGGCTACAATAAATTCTCCTAGTGACGGTAGGAGAATTTATGGCGACAGTAAATTCTTCCAGCCATAAACATTTTTGTGTGATTTTGTGTAAGCAACTACTTTGTGCATATAGGTTTGTACAACCATGCCCCGAGTTTTGCTGGCTTAGTCGCACTTCCTTCTTACACTTCATGAATATTTGATGTAATCTCTGGTAACTTCTTTTGATATTTTCGAATTCGATTCTCAAGATAGATCATGTTCATGTAATTTTGCACCTAGTGTACAGTGCATTTAAGATTACTCGTCCAGTATCTTTTTTGACAAAATATTGCGTAAAGAATTAGAGGAATAATAATGTGATAGAAAGGGTTCTTAACGTACCGTTAAAAATATTTTCAGATTTTCTCCTCTTGATCGTCCTATAGAAGTGGCGGAGGGTAAAACGGAAATGGACACTGAAATATGCTGTAAAAAAAAAGATCTCTTCAAAACAGGATAATTTTAAACAGGACGTTTTTTCTAAAGTCATGTTTCATAGTTGTGGGTGATCAAACACAAGTCTTTTACATATCTAGTTGCCAAATAGAAATGTGGGTTTATATAAAGAAACTTTTCTTCTGTTATCAGTTGTTGAATATATGCCCTTTTTTGATTTCTGATCTTAGTATGGTAATTATCAGATATTTAAAATATAATGACGAAGGATGTAGACATCCAGCAAAAACTTGTTAGTAATATAAAGTTTCTATCACTTAATTATTTAATCTTGTTGTAAAAATG
Source organism: Popillia japonica (assembly GCA_004785975.1). Lineage (NCBI taxonomy): Eukaryota > Metazoa > Arthropoda > Insecta > Coleoptera > Scarabaeidae > Popillia > Popillia japonica. The sequence goes on along the minus strand of SMLS01071755.1, from coordinate 10,218 downwards.
CAATTGTTGTTAATAATAATCACATGGTATGATATGATTCAAATGTAAATAGAAACGATCAGTTTGTAGAGAGTCGTTATTTGAAAGGCTTGCCAATTTATTGTATGTATAGTTGCAATGTACTATGCTGGACAGCTTAACACGAACGCAGAGAAAGGAAAATAAGCCTTACGTACACCGTGCATGCAAGTCCCTGAAGAGAAGCGGGTACGTAAGTCTGTTTACCTAAGTACCTGAGCCATTTGTCCCCGACTAGATTCACCCTCGGTGTGCGTAAGGTTCGCCCGTCTTCGTAAGCGTTCGTTTTAAGCTGTCCAGCATAGTACATAGTTTTATAGTTCCTGTGTACACGACATAAATAATTCTTCCTTACTTAGATCTACAACTTTCCCTTATCCAAGTCTTCATTTTTTGTAAGTATGTAATTTGGTCGACTTTGATAGATAGTTAGTTTTTTTTAGTCTTCTGTAATAATAATAATCTTTGCACCTGAGATCTGGTGATTTGGTTGGCAATGGCATCTTGTACGCGCTGGTTATGTTGGTGGAAAAATGTCTTTGAATATTTGTCTCATTTATGTTATGCAATGTGTAGGGCAGTGGTTGCTCTGGTACCACATTTGCTTTCGTGTTTCATCATTGCTACCAGAAGTTACTTAACCGAGTAATTGTAGTCAATTTCGCTTGTGTTAGTTCGGAAAACCGTACTCTGTGTTGAACGTAATTCTTGGCGAAAAATCTATGACGTGAATATATTTTACAGTCATTTCAAATTTTCATTTTAAATTAGATTCTTACATATACATAAAAATTGACTAGTCTTGCTTAGATTCTTACATATATCTGTTTCCTGTGTATATACAGCTAAACAGAAGAAAATTGTTTGACTGAAATGTTGCGCTCCATCTACTTAAATTTGAAATTCTATTTTCAATGCTTTGCATTCAGAGAAATTTGGAAATTGCAATTTGTGAGCACTAGTATGTTGAGAAATGGTTAACGATCTCGCTTCATCTCGGTCCCATAGTTTTGCAATATTAGACGGGAGAAGTACTAATACGTAGGGCAGATCCATAAAGATGTTATTATGGGTGGTCGTGCATGTAGATCAGCAGTCTATTGTATACACACCAGATAAGGCGGTGGTAGTGATAGTTCGGTTTCAAATGATTCAGAGTAGTTGATCCTTCTCTTATGCATGGAACGGTACATATTCTTGCTATTTTATCTGAACTCTTTATTACTTTTGATATGCATTTTGTCATGCATACATATCATTCGAATTATTGGCAAGCATAGTTACTTACCCTTTTATTTTAGGAGACATTTGGAATCGTATCACTAAAGGATTCGAATCGCTCATGGCTAACGTACAGAATAAGCACAAAAATGAATACCATTATACTTTGCTGTTGGTTGCCATGTCGTGGTTAAATGTAGAGGCCGATTAGATTTGTGGGTTCGTCTTTATCCTACTTCTCCAAATAGATTCATATTTCATTGTTTTACAATCTATTATTTTACCTAAGTGAGAGTTAACTGTTACGTTACTGAAACAATTATTTAGTTTCTTGTTAAAATATAATGTACAGTAATATAACTTCTCGGTGATGGATCATTGTAGCTTTTCCTGTATACACACATAAAAATACGGTGTTGGATTTAACACCGATTTTACTCCGTCTGGTAGTTTCCTCGCGACCAAATGCACAAGTAGTTAATCGCAACGGAGTTGTATAATTTAGTACTAATATCCGAGATTTGGAGTTAAAGTAACACTTGCATAGTTAAAGTTTCCCTTTCGAAGTTGGTTTATATCCCAATGGAGTTGAAATTATTTAATTTATGAGTTGCTTTTACTCCATCGCCGAGTTGGATAAATTCCTTTATGGAGTTACAAGCACTCCCTTATAGAGTTGGATAAATTCCTTTATGGAGTTACAAGCACTCCGTTAAGTGTAGCGTAAATTCCGTGTTGCAGTTGAATGAATTCAGTTGCCGTGTTGCGTGAACACCTTTACAGTGTCAGCTAAATTTCACTACTGAATTCCTACTACTGTTTTATGGAGTGACGTTCACTAATTTATGTAAATTAAAAAAATTGATAAACAAAATAATTTTATAAACTGGAAAACAATAGAAAAGGTAAAGTAGACCATAAAAAACAAAATTTCTACTAAAAACATAAACATGTATTTCAATATGTACTTAAAATGCAATACAAATTTAAACAAGTTCATACTTTTTATTTTTAATTAATGTACACATACCCTAAAACTAAAACACACACACACTAAAACATACGTATATGCAGCAAATTTCCTTATACCATAACAGTTAGAGAACACCTGCCTGTTTTCTTAATAGTATTAATATCTAGGTTCCCCACTGTTATCTTTATCCACATTTTCAAGTTTTGGTACTTCACTCTCACAAATAATGTATTTTTCATTATCTAGTACATCACCCATGTATGTAACTACCATACTGATTGCTGGACGCAAATACAACGCGCCTGCGCTAGCAGCAATTCCACTCGACCTCACCGAAATATTACTTTTAACAACTTTAAGGAATTAAGTTTCACATTTTGGTGTTGCGTTACCTCCCTTCTATTGCTAAACTATTTATCAACACCGAAAGTTAGCATATTTTTTTTCCGTTTGGTGTTATTATCCGTGCCTGATGTCAAACAACGAGTACCACCGTCGAAGGATATTAAATTTCTATTTTTTGGAGTTGGAAATTTCTAGCTACATGGGGTGTAGTTAGAAACATTTCCGAAAAGTGTTATAATAGTCTGTAATATTTCCTTTTAATGTTAATTTAACAAATAGTTAGTGAGAAACTCTTTTCAGAAAAGCATCAACACCGTTTAATTTAACTCCGTAAAATTTTTATGTCTGTAGTTGAGTATGTATAAATATGTTTTCATGCCTTTACAGCAGTCTTACGATGCTACAAGTAATTTTATTTGAATAGCAAATAATTGCCCCTGCAATGGTCCGTAGTTTGAACCTACTCAACTCTGATCCCTGTCACCTCACTCGATTCAGCTACCGCTTTTACTATTGTGATTAACGAGTTATAGCACTGAATATTTCCACCGGCGAGTTAGTATATTTTATAGTTTTGTATATTTGTTTTCTTTTATTTTTGTATTTACAAGGGGAACACCAGTGTTGTCCAACACGGATTTTGATGGGTCTGAACTATATTAACAATTGTATGAGATGCGCTTGCGAAACTGTATCGTTTATAAAATGGGTCTGGTGCTTGTCGACTTTATCGAGTTCTGGCGTATTGAGGGAAGAAATTGATACGAAATGAAATACTTTGATTATACTATTCGCGATTGTGAAATTCAAAATACACGTCATACCGCAAACTTGCTTCGAGTTTATTTATAAATGAAATGATCACGTTAAAAAATATCATTTACGAATAATCTGCATGAATTTGTTAATATTAAGTATGCACAATAATATTGAAAAAAAAGCTGGCAGGAATCGAACGAGATCCAGCAGGGTCGTAGGCGTGCATCCAGTCTACTGCGCTACGCGTGCTTATCTGTACGGATACTAACATTAACGTATATAAATAACGCGCAAAACAATCAAACATTTTTTTCAGAAACTAGGGCGGGTGCTCAGGGGAGGTCCCTCTATAACTTATTTGAGACTCATCAGGATCCGTATGGGATAACCCTGGTGTCCCCTTGTTAGTTTAATCTTGTATTACAGATATGCTACGTAGTCATTAATTTAACACATTTTTACCAGGTACCTTAATAAATACGGCGGTTTAATTATATATTTAGCAAACGGAAGCATATTTGTAGATTATTATAGCTAATACAATTGAATTAAGACAAAATTAAGTTCAACTAGAAGAAAAAAACTAAACTACAAATTATAATAAAATCAAGCAATAATAACGCACTTTAGGTTTAAATATAAAGGATGTCCATATTTTTTATAGCCTGTATATTATGTGTTTATGTATGCAGTGTGTTTTATAACATTTATTACTTTATCTGTACGTTACATATGTTACGAAATTACGCTCAAATTTGTTGTGCATACACATTTTATTTATAGAATACTATATGGTGAGTGTACGTGAAGTGAATTGTATTTAAAACAACAAGCGAGCAAAATAATACTTACTTTGTGTCTACGTTTATGAGCAATTGGCTTGTTAGATGTTCGTCTGGGCCACTAATAAATGAGCTGCACTGTGGGCGGCCGCTATTAGTGCAATAGAAGGCATTAGAGTAATTTAAAATTACGATCTGCAACAATTGAATTTTCCCGTAGTACTAAAAATATCACATTAAGTAAAAGATGGAAAAATGCCATAACATTAAATCGATCATACTATTACAGTCATTTTTAAAATGCCTTCAAAAATATTTTTAGTAGAAGTATATGATTAAATCTGTGTGGGTAATAGAACAGTAAAAAGCAGGTTTAGATATTGAAATTTATTTTATATTTATTGATAATGCTTACAGTAAAAGATTGGTGTTTGTAGTACTGAATACAACCTGGTATATTTTGGTAAATTGATAGATTCAGCGCCTATATGCTCAAAGATCTCTTGCAAAGAGATGCAAGTTCTTAGATTCCGACAAAATGTTACTTTCAATTCAATATCTAATAATGCAAAAACATTTTTTTTAATACTGTGTGTTTTGTTTGGCTGGGTTTAAATTTTGTCTACCCAATATGGTAGTAGGTAATAAAGACTGACGATCAGTTTACCGCAAGTAAAGTTGTTTGTTTTGGCTTCCACGTGTACTTTCCTGCAATACTTGGCGAACGCTGACGCCCTCAACTCATTCGACAAGCAATTCTGATGAGCTTTTAAAAGACGGTGTCGTTTAGCAATTTTTGTACATATAGTAAATTAAGCTAAATTTACTTTTACTCTCGCATTTGTAGAATTATGAACGGCATATGTATCATGGACAGATAGAATGTCCGGGTATACGGAGTGCATGTTGCGCTCCTGATACAATATCGATTGTGCCGCCAAGCGAATTGTATCAGGAGCGCAGCTTGCACTTCGTATACCCGGACATTGTATCTGTCCATGACTGTACTGTATATGTATATATCAGAAAATATCAGTAATGTTTCGTTTTCGATAATCGGATGCATTTTATTTAGCTGGAGATAGGCTTTCACATCTTTTGCGGTTATATGTGTGCATCGTTTGCTTATTAAAAACGCGAATCGATATCACGTTAAGCAAGTACATTTACCTCCACAGTTTCAATATTTAGAAGTGCTAAGTATGTAATCAGAAACATTTTACATTGTATTGGTTCTTCCTTACCTTTATATACAATCTTGCAACACTGTGCAGATCATAGTATGTAGCTTGCCATGGCAATGTTGATATTACAATTCACAGTACGTTCAAATATTTACTCACTCATTTAACTTAAATATAAATTAGTCAAATTGCACTAAGAAGTATTTTGCAATCTGCGACTACAAGCAGCATGTTATACTAGTATTATTTCATTCACGCTATACTTCAATTATAAATTTTTGTTTAACAATTTTTAATTTCAGTATTAAAGTAGAATACCCAAACTAATTTTATAGGATTGTATTTATTGAATTCAGTGGTGAATGAATTTTTATTCAAATATATGATTGGGATATAAACCTTGAATATTAATTTCTTGCTAAGATTTAGTCCATTTACAATTTCATGGGTTGTAAATTGTTAGCCATTGTCAAAAAAAAAACAGCTAAATGGCCGAACCGGTAAATTACAGCGTGAGAAATTTCAGTCTGAAACCAAAGTAAAACGGACATAGAAAGGCGGAGTCTACGTATGCATATGTCTCCAGAGGCCATTAGCGCACGTGTTATCAATCATATTTCAATCACTGGCAACTTTCCAAATATGTTCTGACTGCCTATCCTACGAGAGAGATGCATCCGGCAATAATACTAACGCTCAGTTTGGAAGGCAACGTCTAGTAATTACTAGCATAATAATTATGCGGTCATATTGTGTGTAATTGTATCTTACAAATAAGTTACTTATTGCAAATATACTAGTACAACGCAGAACGTAAATTACGGTTTATTTTTTGTCTACTAAGAATTGTAGGCTGGCATTCTAATACGACAATGCTCTGTCTATCCCAGATTTTAGAATGGGAATTTTTAAGCGTTGTTTTAGACAAATTTCAACCTACTATTGGTAATAGACTCCTTGCTTATTAAAAATCAAATTACATTTAAACATTTTAACAACTTCATATTTACAAGTAGTACTATTTTTGTTCGTCGCCTAGTACAATTTCGTTATAAGGACATGTTAATCTGTGTATGTTAGTACTGCAAATGTATTATGTGTGAAGCCTGCCGTTTATGGTTTATTCTACACTTGTGCACATATAATTAAGTCAGTAATATACCGCAACACAAATTTATCACGATTTTATTAGGCGAAAAAAAGAAGAAATGTTACAAAATTGAAGTAATGGAGTTTACATTTAAAATGTTTATTTTGTTTTAAATTTAAAATTATTATAATTACTTAAAAATGAAAGCTCATTTGTTTCAGCTTGTATTCTGTGCTCATATATATAATTAAGTCATCTACAGGAAATATATATGTATGTAGCTGTATATTATATGTATAAGCAAAATTATTTACGTTTTACACTAATATTACTGTATCCTGCAGAGCAGGTACTTTGTTGGAAATCCTTTACGTCGTATGACTTCTTTACATTTCCTACTCGTTGAACACAGTAGAGTTTGATACTGGGCTGTACTGATTTCCTCAATTCGTCCTTGACTACATCCCGCAATGAATCTTTATTTGCCGGTTTTCTTCCTGCAACTGCTCGTATTATAATGCCACATAAATTTCAATTGGTTTTAAGTCGGTGCTTTGCGCTGGCCATTCTAGAGTTTTTATGATTGGCAATTATCCAGTGCTTAACGATCCGTGAATAGTACTTAGGACCATTATCCTGCTGAACAACCCAAGCTAATGGGAAATTGTAGCCATAGTCTTCATTCTAGTGTTCGTGTAAAATTTTTCTGTAGATAATTCCCATCATTTTACCCTAAATTTGAAAAATTGGACGTCTACGACTGACGAAGTAAAGCACCCCCACAACATTCCCGATGAGTCACCGTGCTTCACTATCTTTTTGTGTATTTGGGGTTTAGTTCTTGCATTGGAGGGCGTCTTACACATTTTGCCTCATCACTCCAAACTATCAGTTTCTGGAAATTCAAGTCTTTGTGCAAATGCTGGTTGGCGAAAGCTATTCACTATTTCAATTTATTGCTTTATTTCTGTTAGACTGATAGAGAGGGATTCCTGTGTTATAGACAAATATACACAAAAACGCCAGGAAATACCGTTTTTGGTAACTTTAGTTTTCTGCAAGATAATTATACAAGTGTACATACGTATATCTAATTGGTACATATTTCTTCGTAATGATTTTCAGAAATTCGTTTGGATGTTTGTTTACGACTGTCATTAACTGTGTATGCGAATAAATCTTATCCGAAGATGTTCTAACAGGGTAAAAACAATCGAACTTTGTCATGTTTTATATACATTGTTATTCTTTGCAAATGTACGCTGAAGGCGGTGGAAATAAAAGAATGTAATAAAGCGTAACGAATAAAAAGAAAATGTCAAAGAAATATTTGACAAATCTTAAAAACAATTTTGGAAAAAAGGTTGGGAAGCATTGTATAAACAGTTAACATATAAAATACGTTTAGAATGTTCTGTTTACGTCTATGTTGACATTCTCGGGAATCTAGTCGTAGAAACAAAAATACTCAGCTGTTTTCGCATAATGGCAACTGCAGGTTTACGTCGTGCCTGACGTTCGGACCATTTGTTTCCCTTGCGTTAGATTAAAATCAATAACATCTATTCGAATTATATACACTGTTCGACAGAATTTATGATCACACCGGGCAAGTTTTTATCGTGTGGAGATATAAACGTGACATAAGTCAAAAAGTTTTACATTTGTATGGCGCAGTAGTGGGGGTATACATCGAATACGTGAATCGATGCACAAATGGTAATAAGTTATTAGAGCATCGAAGCTAGAACAAGCCATTAATCGGCGAATAGCGTTCGGTGAACTATTCATTTTGTTACGCAACTAAGAAATATGGCTAGACCACGACAATTCATATCAATGCCATAGCCCAAAAACTTTCCATTAGCAGATAAAGCTTAATTAAAAGAGATACACCAGTACTCGTTTTTAAGGAATTAAAACACAAAACCAAAGATTTATTAATTTAATCTATTAAGATTATTGTTTTGGCAGCATTTAACCATTGACGAAACGCATCTGTCGGTTAAAATTGACATATCACTAAGATCGCTTCCCGAAATTACCACGGAGTTTCGTCGGCAAGCTGTGTTATGCTACTGACTGAAATGGACGACTGTAAATCATTAACATAAATCAGGAAACTAGAAGTTTAAGAATAGACTCTAGCTCGATTTCGCGATATATGTATAAGGCGTTCGCGAACATGTCTATTAGAAGCATCGATGAGTTGGCTTCTTTGAATTACCGTCAATTTTTTAGCAGTCATTATTTTAGTAGGTACATGCAAACTGAAGAAAAATATGTTCAATAAATCGAAAAGTAGAAGGACTAGAGATAAATCGCTTGTTTTATTTATGCGTCAAAACTCGAAACTTCAAAGCCAAAAATGATTAAAATCCCATTCAAAACGAATATCATATCACGAATGCAGAAATAAATTTTGATACTTTAGGAATGAGAGTGGCTTCTGAACCAACATCATTTTAGCGGTTCGCTAATTTAATTTCTGGTTTCCTTTGCATTTATTAATAGATACATTCATATACTGTTCAAATAATTTAATTAGATAAATTTAATGTTCTAATTTCCTGCTATGTTTCATTAGTTTTCCCCTTACTCTTGATTCTTCTTCTTAATGTAAGAATAAATTATACAAATATTATTGTGCGAGAAGTTGTAATATCTTCAGACAGTTATAGATTAGTAATACGTATATATAATGCTTTTATTTAGAATCAAAACCCACATGGTCTCTGACGTAAGTTGACGTAAAAAATATGTTGGCAAAACAAATAATATCCCCAAACTGTCTAACCGGTGTAACCTAACAGTTGTACAGTTCATATTTGTCAGTTTTTATGCGCCTCTGTTTGCCTCGATATTTTCATTTTTATTTTATTGCTGCATTTTCGTCAATTGCCGTAAAATTTTAATTGTCAATATACATGTGTAAATAAGAATTTCTGGGGGAATTTTATTTTTAAATATGTATTACCATACTGTTAAATGGGTTGCATATCTAAAAGGGGTCACGGGGGTTTTGGTATTATATGAAAGCACTGTACATACTTACAAAAATAATTTTGGAAGAAGTATGTACTTATGTATGTACAACATATTTTCCTTTACCTGCAGGAAATAAATGTGTAATATAACTACTATTATTTTGTTAGTGAAACGTAATATGCACTAAAGACTAGATAAACCAAAGAGATTAAAACAGTTGTGGGAAATAGAACCGGTCGCAGACGAAAGGTTAGCGTAGTAATCGGACTACAACTTGTATGGGGTATTACTGCTATCCTTTATAGTAGCATTGGCTACAACCTATCAGTTGACCTTTACCAGATGATGTAGTATTGAAATAGCCATTTTGGTGAGTTAGTCCAACTAAGGAGTTACGCAGTTCCACATAGTTCTGTTAGCTTCACTTATATATTTAGTATTAATGTTTATAAACTAGACTAGAATTGTAAACAAGAGTGTGAGAGAGAGTGTTTAATGTGTTTGAGCGAGAGGTTTTAAAGTAAGCCCACTATTTATCACTACCATGCAAGCATGATTTAACTAGAAGCGATTAGCCAGAGAACTTACGAAGTTGTATGTTGGCTCTACTTTTAGAATAGTGATAAATCCACAAACCAGACTTTCAGCAGCTAGCGTTATTGATCTGATCAGTAATATGTATATCAAATTCCAATCACTATCATTGTATACATATGCTTCGGAGACTGAATGAACCTACTGTTTGTGTCTAGCTCCGGCGTCGGTACTATAACTAACTTGTTTGTATTTAGTACTACCTATGTAGCTCCAACGCAGTGTATAATGAGTGTATGTATGCACAATGTTTGGTTCAATCAG
>SMLS01071754.1:0-11851 GCA_004785975.1 Popillia japonica | reverse complement strand
TTTTTTTTTCTGCAGTTTGGGTATGAATAGAGACCTCATAGTTTTGATTTACTTTTTCTAGCATTCCAGCTTGTGATTGCTGCTGCTCCGTCTTTTTATTGCTGGAGCACCCTGTATATACTGATATTCCGGATTCGGCGCTAATACTTGTAAAGAGAAAATAGTAAATGTTGGCTGCAGTCTAGAGTGAAGCAAGATGCCGCTGTAGATTTCTTTGCACTATGCCCAGTTATGAGAAATGCATTTAAATTCAATACAATTAATCCATCGGTATAAATAGTTGGCAGATTTAATATTTAATCTTATAGTTATACAATAATACAACAGTGTGCTTGAACGATCGCGTCATGGTAACCGAGAGGAAGCGCTACCAACAGCGTTTAATTATCGCACAGTTTCATTTGGGTACTGACTGGAAGGTGATATTATACATATAAATTCATAGGTATATTACTTTAGATATGGGCTTCCCGTACAGTATTTACATATTAGGATTAATCGATTAATTATGCAATTACGAAAAACAGATAATTTTTTATGTAAATATACGTACTTGATATTTGAATATAACGTTATAGTATTTAATCTTATATAATATTAAGTAATTTAATAGAATCAAAATACTAAAGGTACGTCCTACCTAATTCTTTTTAGGCAGCTAACAAATAATGTCTACAATGACTACTTAATGATAAATTTCCGAGAATAACAGTAAGTTCGTATCGAGTCTGCGCGCGCTTTTTACCTCCACCACTGACAGATACACTGCCGGATTTCTATGCGAGCGCAGTTCAATTTTAGCCGTGTCAGGTTGGACATTGTTGTTTTTGTATTAGAAACACGTGCACTTCAGGAACCAAACTGTCAGTTTTGCGTTAACCAGTACACCCGTACATCAATGACATGCATTGAGTTTTTTTAGTTCCAAAGATTATTCGTAAAATATGTAATGTTTCAGACACTATTTTATTTGGTTGTTAAGGATATATATTTTGTCAGCGATATATATTCTTTATGTTGATACACATTTGTATAAATCTTGTTTCATTTTTGTGTTTGTGTTTTCGTTTGTCTTAATAAATTTCGCATCTACGTGTGTGTTGTGTTGTGCTTTTGTTTCCGTTGTTTTGTTTTCCTAAAGCGCAATGTGACAAACTGTCAAAGCCTTCGACAGGTCTTTCGTTACTACAAAAGACAATGTCCCGCAGGAAGCAGAGCAACCCAAAACCGCTAAAAAGTAGGTGGCTATATTAATTTATTTTTGCATTTTCTTGCTGTCATTCTTGTTTTCGCATTTTAAATGTGTCGTAGTGTAAACGCAACACATTCGAACGAGTTAGCAAAACTTGCCTTACGCTTGAAATGCAGTATGAAATCTATATACGCAGCGATAAGATTATAAATACAGTCTATCTTATCATGACGATAAGATCTCGAAACCAAAAACATATCCTGCTTCTGGCAGTCTATTTTCTATTCACGTCCACTTCATATTGTATGTCGTAATTTACTTAATCTGGTAGATAGTAGCACATATTTTTAGGTTCTCTATTGGTTAACAGACATAGAAGCGTAGTAATTCATTCAGTAATGATAATGTGTTGTTTTTAATCTTTTAAATTTATTGTACGGAAATGATATACATCTAATTAAATTCTCAATTGGAAGAACTAATTAGAGAAGTTTACTATTTAGTATGAACATATGTATGCACACCGTATATATTCATTACAGATGGGAAACTACTTATTACCATTTACGTAAATACAAAAGAATTGTTAGTCCATTTGTTAAGAAACGATTTTGAGTCTCTTTGGAGCGATAGGTTTTGAGACATTTCCTGCATACGTCATGGTACTGATCAAAAGGAGATTACAAAGAAGTAATTAATAGCAACAGGTATACTCGCTGAAGAAGTACTTGGTTATTAGAATTAAAAAAGTTTTTAGTTAATTTTAGTTAACCTTAGTTAATTTTAGTTAACATCTTCAGTAAGCAATCGAGTCTATTAAACACATTTTGGTTAAAATTATTATTTGAACTGTTAAAGAACTTTGACTTCGTAGGATGACTGGAACTAGGCTGAATAAAATCCTTCCTGAAACTCGACATATTGCAACATGCCGCAATATTTGCAGTCTTACTTACACTGTTACCTTATTGGCTCTTTGTATAAAAGGGTTACGTTTCGTGTGTTATAAAAATTGTTATTGTATGAGTTGGAGAATTAGTGTTTAGAACACCAAGTTATAATAATATTTGGATAAGAATCAATGTTAAATATAAGGTAGGAGTTTTACATATTTTTTTATTCTGTTATTTCCTTTGATTCTATTTTTTTTGATAATACGTGAGTTATTAACATGCTAACTCTTGCAAGGGTAGGTACACTCATAGTAAAGATTGGACACCTTCAATACGTTGTTACATGGATCATCTGTCCATCTTTACTTACTATGAATATACAATTAAATGTTGGCGGGTAACTATATTAACAGACGTCAATTTATTTTTAAATTGCAAAGGTAACTCCTGTACTTGTGGTGCCATACTATTCGTCATTCACGTTTGTTTTTTGTTACATTATGACACTAACAGCAATAAATAATAGAAAAACGCGATAAAAAATTTTATGAAACAGAATACATCTTGTAAGATGAACAAATTCGTGAAATACAAGAAAATAATGTGCGTGACTGATGTACACAAACATAATTGAACCTCGGATGTTTAAATTCACCATAGATTGTCTCAACCTCTGTATGCACTATGGGATTTAATAGCAACTATGCCTCTAGTACTATTCTTAGTTACTTGTGATTAACGCTATCCTTCCTTCCGGTTGCTATGTTGCAACGTATTTACTATTTACATATGCCGGTGTCAGCAACAATACACATCTAAAATCATACTATACGCGTGAATCGTCAGTTTCACCATATTTTTGACATTAATTTGTTGATGTAGTACAAATCATTCTTTCGAGAATGATTCTATCTATTTTGAACGTGCACAAGGTAAAATTCTTTTCTTTAATTAGTATAATTGTGATAACTTATATATTTAATGACTGGTTTCACGGTATTTGTGGAGTCTAAACAGAGGAAACAGTGCAAGAGAGAAAAATTTAGACTTAGGTATGATTGCAAATGCAATCTTTGGGCTGCTTGGAGCATGCAATATATAACATAAAACAGGAGCAACAAAGTGGATCATTATGAAATCCAAAACAACCTAAAAAAAGGAAAGGCATATACGTAAATGACCGATGACATACACATGATCTATACCACGCAAGCACATATTATTCGACATGAAGTGCATAACATTAGGTTTGTTCCATCACGCCCGCTGATCGTCAGATGGACGTCAGCCACATGCGCACTACACAAAAAATGTTCCAACGAGTATCTGGTCGATCTTACGGATTATCAGCAAAGTGTTCCAACAATCCTATGAACTCGTACATGAACGACTCCGTGAACTATCAAATGCGTCCATGTATCGATGCTACGGATAGGTATGGACGGTTCGCCGACGCATGCGCATTTAAGGGTTCTACATATGTATTTACAAACAAGAAGTCCTGCGATTAAGAACAGATATAAACTCCGTTCCAACAAACTTTATTTTCGATAAGTTTTTGTATCAGTACACGGAGCGCACATGCGCCCTTATCAATCCATGAACTAATTCATGAACGCATTAGATGGGTCATGATGGAACAAACCTATTAAAAAGGAGTTAAAATAATATTAGGTACGTGTTTTTTCACTGATTCTTAAATAAATATACCTACGTGCAAGTTGTTTTCGATTGCAAACATGGAATGTCTGGTGTGCGATTTTTATAATGCATTTTAGAATACGAGTCGAGTTTTTACTAAGAACTCCGCTTTTACTCCACGACTACACTAAATCAACGAAACAAACAGTTATATATCCCATTGATAACGTTTAATACTCATGTTACAACTACGGTTCAAATCGATTTAACCACATTGGAACCATCCGTTAGAAAGAATACATTCAAAAATTACTGATTAAAACCAATGTATACTCGACGTCTATTGTTATTTACATTTTAGCCGTCATAAAATGCAAATAAAGGCTATGATTTGATTGCGTGAAATATCAAATAATGAACCGGAAATAACAACATACAACTGATCAGACGAATTGGCAACTGTGTATCAAATTCTCCCATAAGATGTAGACTGCACACGGAGGTTGAGACTCACTATAGTACAACGGAGAAGTGTTGTGTGAAAAACAACCCATTTAAAAAAGGTAACAGCATTTGATGCAGTTTGCAGTTTTAATGTTAATAGACTGTCTGGAAGTGATTCCAATCACATTTACGGCGGTAATGACAGAACATATTGTTGATAAAATTATTGCACTTCATCTATTAAATTGTAGCAGAAAAAGTACATTTATGCTGGACTTTGAAATTGCTAATCGAATGGCGCGAGTGAACTTTTTCGGAGGGTATTGCATGACAACTTTTAAAAAGTCATTCTGACTACTAATAAAACTACGATACATCATCTTACCCCAAAATACAACAAGCATCGAAGCACTAGCGACATTTTTGATCCACCTACTGATCACCTTTTTATACATATGCACATGTGAACAAGATAAGGGATGACGCATGCAAACTGTTACATAGATTGATGGGAAAGCTACTTGAAAATAAAATTATCATACGAGCTTTTGCTGCAGATTTTTGTTTCGTATAGAATCTGGATGTTTATCACTTCACCGTTTGTGTTTCCATCGCTATTACTGAATATCGTAGCTACTTAACTGTAATTATAGGAGTGACAGTACTTCACAGGCTTCATTTCGTTACATTTTATTAATAAAGTAATCAGCCACGAACAGTGCAAATATGGTACATACTTGCGTTTGTGTATCGTTAATTTTAATGCATAATGAATAACGTCTTCTTAGATTTAAAAAATGTACCGGGAAACCTATTTTATGAACCAAACGCTATTATTATTACTGACAGTAACTTCAGAACTATATGGTAACCATTTTTTATGGAGTGGATGGAGAAGAGGGGAGGGGGCAAAAAAAATCTCACGTTCCCGAAGATAAGAAAACTTTTACTTCGTCCGGGATGCTTTATCGGACAGTAGACTCAAAGAATTAGGATAGATTAAAGGGAAAAAATATCATAGCCTTTAAGAACAAGAAAAACTTAACACTATACATGTGCACAGAAAGGCTTTAAGATGTTTTGTGATAATGAGTTAAGATATGGTTATCAAATGATTTGTGACAACACAAAAAGAATAATTGTAAAAATTTAATTATGTAGAGGATATTCAATTACCTTATAATTTTTTCGTCTTCCATTCACAAGCCCGGTGTTTTAATGGTTTTAAATAAAATTCATAATTCAGCAATAATAACAAAAACTTGATAATTTGTGACGAATAACTCTTTTTAATAGCCACAATTAAAAAATTTAAACGAGTGCTCTCTTTGATCCAAATGATGTCCACGTCTTTAAACGCAAAAAAAGATTTCGTATGAAGAAATAGTTTTACTTCAACCAAGAAGTCCTTAAAGTTATGCGAAGATCCAGGTTAATCTACATCATGGAGGAATATGCAAGCTTTCGATATTCAAAAGAAGATGAAAAATTATCCGCAATTTTCGTCTCTTTTATTAACTTCTGTATAATTGTTTAATCACAATGATTGCCTATTTTGTTTAACCCTCTTGTATTGCATATAGAAACATAACATATACAATTAAAATTGATTCCAATCCTAATAAATATGTTAGCTGCGTAACGTTTTTGCGTAACGTTAAAAGTAATAACCTACGCAACACAGTTCGAGAAAATTATTTTCTTATTGCTATGATAACGCAAATAAACATTTACTATTAACGTAAATTTGATTTCAAAGAAGAATAGTATTAAGCCAATAAACCGTTTTGATCTTTTTCTAATTATCATTGGAAGTTTGAGGCATACATTAGTCACACCTACATATGTATAACGATCGTTGTTAATATCCCACATTTTCCGTAATAAAATATAATTTTTAAATACTTATCTGTAACAATACAGGTAGTTTATGCTAACTTCAAACACCAATAATTGGTTTGTTATTCTCAGTCGAATCCCGAACAAATAAAAATTTTACAAACTAACGTTTAAATAAGGATCTCTTCCACAGAGTATCTACAAAACAGCAATAAATTCATGCCTAAAACTGACCCCTATTAAGACCTTGGCCAATATAAATTTGATCACAATCCTTACATGGACTTTTGTAAATTTCAGACTTGTCTTTGTCTTTGGGATTGCCTAAAAGATTTTTAATGTATTATTAGGTACAACATATATTTAGGCTATATTGTTGAAAAACACAGTTCAGCCCTTTTGTAATAGGGTGAAACGGTAACAGTTTTAGTCGATTACTTCTTCAACTTTATCTTCACATTGTAGGAGCTCCAAACCAACATCTGTATCCATTGAGTTTTTCACTAGATCTGCATCATAAATAATTCTACATATGTATGTATGTATGTATGTGCAAAACGCGAACAGCAACAACTTTCTCAAGATATCCTATGTTCGTGCTTTCAAAATACATGATAATCGCCAATAATATCAGCAAAATGTTGTTTATAATGGAAATTTGTCGCTATTCTTCTTCTATAAATATCACAGAAATTCCAATATGTTGGAATATCATCTACAGCACCTCCAAATTACTCCATTTCCATAAGCGACCATCATTGCTTACTTATTTCCATATTTGGTAGTAGTGCGTACTCTGTATAATTTATAGAACTACATTTCTCGCCAAAATCTTTAAATTTTATGTTTTAGTATGTAAAAAATCTATAACATCGATCTATTTAAGACACAATGATATTAAAATTCAACGTTATTGAAAACGTTTCATTAAACACCTTAAACATTAAAATACACCTAATATAATAAAAAAGTTTAAAAGAGGCACATGCTAAATATATTTTAATTTGCATGGTTTGATAATTTACAGTTGACTCGTATGTTCTGGGTATATATACGAATTCAAATGAATCTTATACACCATATACAACTAATTTAATTTAGATTTTGTTTATTTGTTGTTAGTGCGTTTTCTCAGCAGAAGGCAACAGAAGAATATAATGAAGGATATAAGATATGCTTGTTTTACGTTACCTATACCACCTCTTAACTAGCTTAGAGTCCACATACATAAATATATGGATGATGCATATAATTTTGTCATTTATAAATGCTACTTCTTGCTGGCGCAAAATTTTTATTACAATATTATATAATCCTTGTGCGCTGGGATATTGATTATTCACTTTCACCTAATAAAACAATCAAAATACGACAAAATTCATGAAAAATTAAAGATAACTTACATTTTCACATACACGATTCCATTTTTCTGCAGCACGTCCTGTATGTAAAATCATTAATTCTTCATTACCTAAGTTTCTAAAAGATTTTAGATACATTTAGTACAATTATACAATACGACAATGATTAATGACAATAAGACGGTCTTAAGTTTTAATCACTAGTTTGTCATCTAACCAACTGCATTGACATGGCGTGATTGAGTCTCAATGAGTTGTTTGTGTCTTAAAATGAACTTCTCTATTGCGAAATTATCAAATATGATATGGATACTAGGTGAATGTACCCGCGTATGTCATATCTAAGTTATCAAATATTTCAACAATTTTAGAGCGTTCTGTATGTTTGTATGTATGTATACAGATTTTAAATAATATGCATTTTCAAATACCCATCTATTCCGTTGAATTAAAATGTTTGATTATTCATTATATACGTATGTACGAGTACGTTACTTACATAACTAACAAATTTACATAAGTAACAAATCCGAATAGGAAATTAAATCACAAAACCAAAAATTGCTAAACACGGATGATTATTAAGTTTTTAGCAGAAAGGGTGCCATTATTAGAACTTATCGAGACAATACAAATTCAACTGAAAATTCACATTCAGGTAGCTACATATGTATGTGCGTAACATAAATACATGTATTGAAATAAACATCACAACATGTGAGGTTGTAAAAAATGTCTGCAACAAACAGTAACGGCTCAGTAACAAACTTTGCAAGAAAGGTTAGATACTCAAATGAAGAACTAAATCGAGAAAAGCACTTTTGCGAAATTTTTTTAGCGCTAGTAGAGGTCAATTTATTGTTAAGTTTTAGTGTGTTTTTGTTATTAGTTTATCAGTTCTAAATCCCGTGTTGGGTCATTGGCGGTATTATTTCTTTCCCGGTTAGAACTATGTGGAAAAGTCTTAGTGGTACAGTTATGACTTGAAATTTAAAATTAACAGTGTTGCGTACTGGTGCGACTCGGTGATGGTTTTACACAGATATCGACGAATGCAAGCCGATTAAAGACATTCATACCCAATCGTGTTCCTAGGATTCAATTATTTTCAAAATTATAGCAATTGCGATATTTGCTAAGAAATGGGAATTTACTGGGGATATTATTTCTCGAGAATTAAATCTGGATCAAATCTCTTACTAGCATACTATGGTGTGAAGGACCTAAATAATCATTTGAACCAAACGTTTGCCTTACCACAAATCTTGGGATATTCATGGGAATTACATTGCATACATTAATTGATACTTTCACCCGCTTTAGCATGAGCCGTTGTAAAGCATAAATTGGATGTCAGTCAGGCCATAAATAATTTTTATATGAGATTATTGCGCGGTATTAGTTACGTACATACTTCGGTTCAAAAATAATAGATACTTGAATGTAGAGTATCGATAATTTGGATTCATCACAAGCAATGAATTAGAAGGCATTTTCAATATTACGGTTAAATGTATACAACAAACCGGCTTTAGTTTAGTTGTTAACTCATTTTTGCTTGTTTTGAAATGTATCGGTAGGAGAAACCTGTGTTACGGTATTCATTCGGACAATTCGGTGCTAATAAGCATCTAAACCGCGAATTCGATGCTTTAGTTGAAATGGAGTTTGCTAATTTTACTTTATAGAAAACTACACTAAGACTACATATGTAGTTCTAACTACAAGACATTGACAGTAATATCACACTGAGTCTCAGTTTCATGGATATTTATTTGCATAAACAAATGTTTTCTGAAAAATATCATTTTATTGCCTATTTGTTTGAAATTAGTACTTTTGACAAAATCAATTCTTACTACTTTCCCGATATGTCCTTTGCTTAATTGTCAGAATTTTGGAGATTATATGTATATTACTCATATTGTGATGTGAGTACTTTCTCAATCTCCTTTGTGTCTTAATAAGAATTGGTAAGTATAAATAGAAAAAACGAATCAATAACGTATAATGTCCATATTTTTAGGTATGCTTTTGTATTATTGATTGTTGATTGATCTTCATTTGTTCACGGCGATAGAATTTATTAACAATTCTAGTTGCTACGACTTTCCGAATTAATATAATTCTGGGAAGTGTTTAACCCTAATTCTGGGAAGTGTTTAACCCAATAAAAGTTCGCTAGTAACAAAGACCTTCCTTCCGGAACGAACATAATATTCAGACACGTGCTCCTTCCTGCCGTTAAGTAGAATCTGTTATTGACATCTTCTTGATTTCCTGTAACTTTTATGATGTTGCTCTCCACCTTTATCTATGGTTAAGCATAATGTATAAAGTACTTCGCACTCTTGTTTTTTTTTGTCAATATGCACATACGTGCCTAAGTATCTACACATAGCTAATGCTTTATATACAATACATATGTAGAGCTTACTAGCTATTTGATACTTTAACATAGAACTGTAGCAGGTCAGCAGTTAAGAGTAAGTTTAACACTTGTATGCATTATACGAAATTGATTTTTAAGGTAGTTCAGTTTCTGCGTCTTTCTCAAAAATGTCCTTAAAGTTTTTTTCAAAAAATGTCATTTTATTAGCTTTTTTATATAGGTATGTACATACATACATAATAAAAAACGTACATGTTTGCCTTTTAATTAATTCCGACGCTGTAAGGCTACACGTTGCGGATATGACGTATGTACCTATATATTGAGCAACATCAACTAGACTTTGTTTTCTTTTAAATTGACTGGTATTGAATACCTTTTTATATGGTTCCAGGTTTTAAATCGGGGGTTTGCACTTAGGAAAATGCGGATTTATTAACTGCTAGGCAGTTTGTTGTTAATGTCGCGGACAATCGCCATGAAATATCAATTGCTGTCTCACGATGACTGCTACATGGCACATGGTTTTATTAAATGACTGAGAAAGAGCCTTCACCCACCTGTACTCTCGAGACCTTGTTGCCAAATTTCGAATTTGTAAGAAAACTAATATTTTCTACATCTACATTTAATATAAAGCATTAATATTCCCCTCTCTTTCTAGTATCACCATGTTATTCTTGATTACGCAAATACATATGTAGTTGTAGGTATGACATTAAATATTTTGTGACGCTTCGGTGAAACATGCAACGTTATTAAGTATGTAGGGTATCGGGTCAAGTTAAAAATAAATAATTCTATAACCCCACGAATTTACGGTATACCTAAAATTCATAAACCTAATATTCTCTTAAGTCCCATTGTAAATTATATGCAATCACCTACGTACAATTCATCAAAATTTTTATCCAAAATTCTTAGTAATATTGTAGGAAATTCGGAGTACAGTATGGTGGTGGGAATTTGTTAAATTTGAAAATAAAAAAATGGTACCATATATGTAATTACGAATTAATAAGTTTAGATGTGGTATCATTATTCACTAATATACCTTTAATATACTAGATAAAGATAAATTATCGAGTAGATATAGATGGGGATTTAATTGAAAATTATACTACCAAAAACTGATTTCATGTTGGCTGCAAAACTTTGCTTAAATTCTACATACATATTTTCAATACAACGACAAAATATACAAACAAATTAACTGCAATGGGTTCTCCATTATCTGCTGTAATAGCAAATTTAAACATTAAATAAACTTAATTGTCATGTTGAACTTTACAAGCGGTATGTAGATGATTGCATATGTTGCATAATGTTAGGTAAAATTGATCATGTTCTACACACATTCAATTCCTATCATAATACGATGATGAAATTTTTATGGCAGTTTCCCGATTTAATCTATAAAGGGACTGTGGTGTGGTGTTCGGTGTGCGAAAAATGTTTGAAATTTCTAACAGAACGTTAAAACCAATTTTAAACGACCACCCGTATAAAATCCAACTTTTTAAAGCTCTTAAAAAGAAACCGGTTATGGAAGTCGAAGTCGATTCTGTGGAGAATTTTTAAATTTAATTAACGAAGATGAAAACATTGTTCACAAATTATGGATGAGTGACAAGGCTCATTGTTATTGGCCCGACTACGTCAATAGGCAAAGCTTTAGGTTTTGGAATGGCGCAAATCCTAAACAAATACATCAACAACTTCTCCATTCCACGAAATTCACTGGGTGGTGCGCTATCATCAGGGATCATAGGCCCTTACTTTTTCGGAGATGCCCGTGGTACGTGGGACGTCATCTTAGCACAGTTATTTTTAAAACATAAAACGCTTGTTTATGTTGTTGGAAGTGGTGAAAAGAAAGTTTGGATAAATTGATTGTATTATTTTAAATACCTTTTTCAAAATCGCTCGTTGCTATGCCCCACTCTGTATTACCGTGGTATCAAATTTTGTTACTATCATTTCTAAGATTTGTAGTTATATTTAATACTTGATAAGTAAATGTAGACGCATAAAAAAGAATTGCACAGGCGTGCAATTGGAAAATTTTATGAGTTTGTGAGATCCCTTT
>SMLS01071753.1:0-15879 GCA_004785975.1 Popillia japonica | reverse complement strand
ATGCTCTGCTGTCGAAAGGCATTGCCAATTATCAAGTGTTTGGTGTTTTTGTGGGTGAAAATCAGTGTTTTACTCCGGCACTAAGAAAAATACTGCTACAGATACTTTTGATAGCTACAATATTTTTGGATGGAAGTCTGTATATCATTTGTCGACATGAATCGTATGCTATTTTTAGGTGAACTGTTGTTAATTCAAAAACTATAACATAACATCCGCTTTCTCCAAGGTCGTTGGTATTCTTAAGAAGATGGCATTTACTGATGTATATTTTTATTTCCCATTTTACTGTTTAATACATATAAAAAAATGGAATTATAGTGAATTACTCCTTATAGTCTACCTGTTTTGTTAGTACGGCGTTTTATTTACCCATACTGCCCATATTGCGTTCTTATTGTTATGTACACTCAGTATATTCAGGTTTTGTGGTTGAGTAGTTAGCATGTTCGCTAAAGGGTCGGAGGTTCACGCTCTAGCTGAGTCTGGTAATTTTTAACAGAAACATGCCTTCTCGGATAAGGAAGTAAAACCGCAGGTCCTGTGTCAATACGATGTTTGGCACATAAAAAATCAGTGCTGGAGGTTGGAACACCTTCAGTCAGGCAAAATTGTAGTTGAGTATACAATAAGCCTTTTAGGCTGCAGTGTAGAGATGCATGGAAACTTTCGATGTTCCTAGATCTCGCTCGGGTGAAAAAAAAATGTGCGCGTCTGTAATCTAGAATAAATCCAGTAAAACGAAGACAGTCTGTCGAAGACAGTTTTCCGGAAATATATTCGGGCACGTCGATTAGTATTTTAAGCCCGCTTTTACATCTGAGAAAATTTTATACAGCGTGTCCCAAATTTGAGATATGACGTCGTCGACAATTATTTAAATGGCAGCTTTACTTTTTTTATAAATATTCTTAAAGGGTGTCAAGCTACTCATGCGTTCCAAATTTCAAGTTTTTCGTCCCATATTTAACAATAACTAATTCTAAAAATGAAGGAATCTGATTTTTGTTATGAAGTTTAAAAAATGGCGCGTCAAAGGGTACCAAGTTGACGTCTTATCCCGATGTCAAAAACAAGGTAATAAATATGGGGGTACTTGAAAAGTAAAGTTTTTAAAACCAAACTGGAAAATATTCAGGCGTTGAAAGAACGAATAAAACATGCTAATTTCCGTTAGTAATTAGAAATGTTCAAAATTAATTTCAATTCCGTTTAACGTTTAGGATATTGTCAAGAAGGAATGGAAAACATTTTGAACATTTATTGTAGAGGAGGTGGGATTGAGGTGAATCAGGTTTCTTCGTTTTTCGAATTAGTTATTGTTAAATACGGTACGCATGTGTAGCTTGACATACCCTTTAAGAATAGTTATAAAAAAATTAGGGATACCATTTAAAAAATTATCAGTGACGTCATATCTCAAATTTGGCACACACTGTATAAAATTTTCTCATGTGAAAAAATGGGCAATTTAAAATACTAATCGACCTGTCCGAGTATATTTTCGGAAAACAGACTTCGCTTTATTGAATTTATACCAGATTACAGACTCGCACTGTATATACATATTCAGTTTTTTGTTTATTCTAGTATCAACTGCAATGGAGCTGTCCGTCGTAAATGTAGTGTGTGGACGCATATTTCACTAGTAACTACTTTGCTGGAAGCATCGATTCTGTCATATCAAATTAGTTCAACTTTATGAGCAAACTGTGCAATAATAAAACTGCGGTAACACAAATCTGCCTCACGTTGTAGAACACACTCCTCAAATATGCACCATCTCTATCTCTATCTAATATAAACACATGTTTTACTAATTTTTGAAGTATCCTTCGTAAACGTGCTAGGCTATGTTTACGAATTATAGTGGGAACAGTAACATGTGTACTATATTTCCAAGCATCCCAGGACGTCGTCTTGTGTATTATTTTAGGCTTAAATTTAATTTCGCAATTAATTGTAAGTTGGTATACGTTTCGTACTATGCCGGCGGTTAAATTGTGTATTTCTAATTGCGCCGTACGGATAGAAACTTACGGATTAAATTACAGCGAAGAATATAACGAAAATTGTATCAACAAAGATGTTGAGCTTTCATTATTACAATTAACATATTCGAAGGAGCCACAACAAATATATTTCATGAAAAATATTTTATTACATACAATAGGAGTGTGCTAAATAAAAACTCTCCTCCCTCAAAATAGTTTTCTTTGTCGCTAATTTATTTTAACCTGCTCTTGTGTGTGAAAGAACATACATCGGAGAAACAAGCAGGCCCATGCAAGCCAGTATCAGAGAACACCGAAAATTGGTTCGACTAAGGGAAATGGAGAAATCACGTTTGGCGGAACATGCCTGGGAAGATGATCACATGATCGAATGGGACAAAGCGACAATCCTGGCAAGAGAGAAACATTATATAAAAAGAAAACTAAAAGAAGTAGCGTATATGGCCACAACACCAAATGGAATAACTACACCATGCTTGGATATCAAATATGTCTGGTTACTTATGATTAAAAATAGCCTAAGCAAAAAACCGGCAACCACGGTACGAGAGACAGATAACTGGTGACGCATAAGAAACCTGCGCAGGCCATTGCGCATCCAGATCTGCGCATACGACATGATGTTGACATGTATTGTCACATTATAAATGTCATGTTATTTTTTTATATATAGTTTTTCTGCTATAAGTCTTTTGCGCGTGGCCTATAATAACAATTGGCTGAATGAGTTTGGCAAGACATCTGAGCTACCCTAATGATAGCAGTAAAAGAACTGCCGAAACATCGGATTATAAAAATCCTACAAAGGATGGAAGCAGACCAACCAACAAATTCAGATATATGTAATCATCTATCTTCAACAATCTCTCGTCAGTACTTCGACGATATCAAAGTATGCTACATACGATATCCTGTCCGGTGTCAGCGTTCTGCGACTGCTCATTTTTCTATGGATTTTTCTTGCGTGTGTATTCGATGTTCTTCTATTCTACATTGTGTATTGCGTTCTGTTTGTCTCATATATATCACTATCAGCTGCACTAAAGCTCATAGATTCCCTTGGTTTGTAGTTCTTGGAAATAGTCTTTACTTGAAGGTAGCAATTACACCTTATATCATATTGTGTCTGACTTTGATATTCTTCTTAGATAGAAATAGCCCAACCAACAACTTCAGATATTTGCTGACTAGAAATAAATATTATTACCAGAAAATAATGTTCCAGATTTCTTGGAAATAATGAGGACCTAATATTTTTAACAGAGAAGATGGTTCTAAACTGAGTAAAACATGGAAATTGGCAATACAGAAAGATGGAAAACGAAAGTAACATTTCCTCGTCAGTCACACACGCATCACAACAGCCAGGGATCAACGCCTAGGTAAATAACTTGAAACAGAAGAAAACAAGATCTGTTTTTAGGGAACTTATAAAAAAGCTGGCAGTATGTTCAGTATCACGACACCACAAATCCTGTAAAACACCATTTTAACGGCCGCGAAAGCCTACACTTAACTATTGTTTGCTAGTTATCACTATTCAGGTGTTGTTTAAAGATACATACTCCACAATATTTTTTAAAAGCCACCCTAATAAACCAACGATAGTTTAAAATGCGAGTTTATTAGTCGCTACTACCCTTTAATATAAAAAATTTGAAATAATTTCAAAACCGCTTCACAATTTGATATGCGCTCTTTGTTATTAGTGCATTACGTAATATGTACAAGAAAATATCAAGAGTTATGATTCTGCAATGTATGATAATAAGGTGTTGACATTCGTCGGACATAAAACGTTCTTTTATCTGCACATACATACAATGTAATAGCAAATCTCATAGAAAAGTACAGAGGAATGGTCTACGGGAGTGATATACATTTTCCTGAAACGTTCCGCATAAATTTTCATCAATACTAAACTTGAAGCAGTTTACAAAACTATTTCAATATTTTTAGTACACGCATGATCTATATGAATAGGTTTATTAATAGAAGAAATTTTATTAACAAAAAAATTTCTATTGAATTTCTAGGCAACAAACGTAATTAAGAGTAAGCGAATAAAAGTAGTTCAACTTCAGCATTGAATGTGATACCATTACCAATTCAGTAACTGAAAAGAACTAATGTCGACTGCAACATAATCTTAAAGTGTAAATCTATAGAGCGCTGATTCACTATTCAAAGAACATATTTGACCTTTGATGACGTAGATATGAAATAATTGTGGTCCTAGAACAGACATAATGTTTTCTTGAATGCAAATTCTGAGGATTCTGATTCTTTACTGTTACTTTAAATAACTGCTACAAGAGCTCGCTGTACGCTGCAAACGCAAATTTTCATTGTGCGTACTAATTAATGCACAACCATGCCGTAACACCATCGATAAGCACCCACATATTTTGTAACAGTAAAGTATATGGGAAGTAGTATGGGAAAGCAACAGCGGCAGTTTGAAGGGAGTAAAACAGCGAATCATTAATTTCTTTATTCAAGTGTATGATTATATTCTTGCCTACTCTGCCTTTTCCAGTGATGAACCATTTTATTACCATAAATTGTTTCATATATTACTTTGTAGTTACAAAAATACGTATTTACGGTTAACAATATTTCAAATCAGTTATGAATTAGTTACACGCAAGGTAACTCAAACTAGTAAACGTCCAAAATGGATTATCATTATCTGATACTTACACACCTAAAACAAAATATACATACTAAACATATTAAAATAAATGAACTTACTATTAAACATAGTATAACCAATTTTATTTGCTCATATTTTGGTAAATGGAAAGCTGTTCCGGTAACATAGCTCTTCATGATTTTCTAGAATCGAAATCCTTAATGTATTCAGTAGCAAGGTAGGATACCTCGGCCACGGTTCCTGTTATTATTAATGGACATCCCTTTTCCATAGAGTCCAAAACTGGTTATATTTATTTAGTCTAGAATTTCTTGTTGAAGGATAGCACTATACAAACAAGCACTGGGTCAACCGCACTTGTTCCGGTTACTTCATTTACATATTCAGTATGTATCCTAATGACGTATTTTACCGTGGCCCATGCACGAATTATTCTTTCATATAAAACGAGAACTATAGAACACAATTACGTTATTATGTGTTTACTTATTCACTGCATATTTACACATACGACGTAGGCATAGTTTGCTTTATAAGTTAAAATTAATTAAAGATACCTTTTCCGTCGGTGATACTTTGAGTTTATATTAATTGCGGGATAGATTTACATATCTACTTGAGCAGAATAGAAAGGAGATTCGTTCTAGTATTAATTTCACTTCATTGTAACAAGTGGATCCAACTTCTTGCCATCTTTCAGAATATTACTGACATCGGTTTTTATAATTAAGTTAACACATGTCAAGACAATTATAAAATACGTTAGTATCTTAATTTGCTGCACTATTACTCTTGTTTAGTCTGTTGTCTTTTATGATATAATAATGCATTTATTATCGTCTCTGACTGAACTGTTTTCAGTTGGTTAGTCAGTTAGTTCATAGGGAGGATTGTTCTTGTAGCGAAGTTACAAATTGTGCTACTCTATTTAATGTGCATTTTGTAAATGTAAGGGTTCTACTTTACATACTTCATTATTTAAACCTTATTATTAAGAGAGGTGGTCTTGACTTATTAACTTTAAGAAATAATTTTTGATCTTACAAAACAATATTTAAGAACAATATCTATTTCATTTAAAATTCGTTTAATAATTTCCTTCTGTTTAGATCATGTTTTTATATGGGATTATTATAAAGTTGGTGATATACTTTTTAAGAATTTAAGTTAATAGCAAAAAGTAAACGAATTCTAATTTCTTAACAACTAGGATATAATATTCTCAAAACCAGTTGCGGCAATTGTTCAATATGGCCTCAAATTTGTTGTTGTAAGATTACCAATGCTTCTTCCAAATTATACACAGCATTACGTATCATTTCTGGTTCAATTGCGCCAATTTGTTCCGTAATATTGTTTTTTAGTTAATCAAAAAGCTTTATTTCTCAGTATTTCAATATATTTGTTAAAGCTCTGTAGTAGCTTTAAAAGTATTTCAATAACTTTTAAACTAACAAGCACAAGCAAAGATAGGCAAGTGGTGGCGACCGATTAATGTTCGGATGACTAGATGAAATATGCAGCGTTAAAAACCTTGGGGGTCAGTTACTTACCCGATAAAGGTTTAGTAAATAAATCGACATAATATTAGATATTAAACAAATATTTATTATAATAAGTGTTTGCGCATTACAAAAGACCTGTCCATTTCCATAAAAACATATTTGTTTAAAAAGGGCGATTTCATATTTTTGGTTCCACTAGTGTAATGTGATTCTTGCAAATACAATTAAAAACATTTATTCATCGTTTTCTTATATAAATTTTAGGCACATATGG
Source organism: Popillia japonica (assembly GCA_004785975.1). Taxonomy (NCBI): domain Eukaryota; kingdom Metazoa; phylum Arthropoda; class Insecta; order Coleoptera; family Scarabaeidae; genus Popillia; species Popillia japonica. The sequence goes on along the minus strand of SMLS01071753.1, from coordinate 9,429 downwards.
CACAACGACCTGGTGTTGTAACATTTTCCATGTTTGTATTTGGTCTATTCAAAATTTGTTCATTTTCACTGACGTCAGTACCCACAATCATTGTCATGGTGTTTTTTATGTACATATTTAGGTAAACGCTCTTGAGGCCGTTGAGCGATTAGATGTGTTACTAATGCCATTCCCAAATCTTCAATAAATATTTGCCTTTTGAAGGTTCTACTTTTCTCGTATTCTTGGTATTTGCTAGTAAAGGGAATAAATGCATCGATAGTTCGTACATCTGCCATGTGGAAGTACAAAAGAGCATGTATATTCTGCCACTTTGCGGGCCAAAGAATCTACAGCTCCTTTGCCTTTATTATAGTCAAGTATAACTTACCTATGGTTTAAAAGATTTAGGTTCATCGGCTATATCTAAGTCAAAATGTTGCGCAGATAGCAAGACCACACTTTCACTTTTTCTAGGACATAAAAAATGATCATAGCATCCCGTAACGTCCACATTTGACAGCAGGATTTGGCATATTATTCTTCGATTAGATTTTGTTTAACAAAGGCACGTTAGAAGAACAAATCTTCATTTCAAATCAAGTTCTAAAAGCTGGGTCACGGCTTTGGGGAACTTTTTAAATTACGAGGCATTATTCAATATAGGTTGTCAACACATGAGCAAAGAGCATATGCAAAAGCTTTTTCACATGGATTCCCAAATACCATTCGAAGAATGAGGGAGTCTCTCTTATATGTAGTAACTCCTCTTTTAATAGAATACCTCGTATATGATCAAGTAGAAAAATTGCATCATAAGTATATGCTTAAGAATCCTGCCGATTATGAAAACGATAAATAAAATTATATTGTTCTTTTATTAGTACTTTTGTGTATAATCAACTATTTAAATGTATAGCATAAATTTAATTAAAATATCGTAAATTCCTGAAAAAAAAACAAAGCTGTCGTATGTTGTGCAGGATTCCTATCAAGTTGAAACACTGAAGAAACTTCCTTCCGGTTTTGACGTATTGTGCCGGATGAAGTTTGCCCTTATATCAATAATTCTTGTGCAAGATGTAGCGATGTAAAAAATTATCATTACTCCATAACCTAAAGACAAACCTTCTCCCAGATGTAAAACAACTCTTTTGCCCTTTATCGTCTCCGTGTAGATTTGCATTTCGACAATATGAATTTTCTACATCACACAACGTCCATATTTTTACTCCATATCTAACTGGTTGGAATTCATGTATACTCTAAATGAACATCTGCCACGGAAAAGAACAACCTGTTTGTCGAAACAAACATACAAACGTTTCCGCTAGGAATGTAGGTACGCTTTTCCACTATTCAAAACAAATATATTCCATATACCCTCAAAAACTGCTAATTTACATTTTTCTCGGCGTTCTAATCGCGTATCTAGATTGTAAAATATAATAAAATCCTCATTCCTTCATTTTGTTTTTTGACATCATTGTGGCAAAAATTATAGGTTGTAATGCAGGATTTCGATGACCCCATAATTTCAAAAAGGGTTCTTGGCAGGCTTTGAGAGATCCGGCAAAAACCAGTAGACGTAGAAGTGCTTTCTTTTCGATGCGACTCACATTTTGACATTCATCTCCTTTGAAAGCAACAGCTCTGCGATTAGTTTCTTGGATTATGACATTAAAATATCGTCAATTACGAATAATTAGAATACTTCCGTAGGTGTTCTTCTAAGGCGCCGCCTCACAGATGGTTTGTTTCTTGACCATCTGGTACTATCATTCCTCAATACAGTGTTTACGTCATCACATTCTGAAAATGACAATAACTGAATTGCAATAACATTAGAAATGATTAGATAACTATGGTAGTACACTGACGGCCACATGGAGTAACAAAGTGACCCCAGCCGAATTTTATCTTTTTCTGAAATCAGTACATTGACTTTAACAATAAATAAACGTACCATACTTTCAGTAATGTCAGAAAACTGAAGAAAATACAGCAATAGATGGGGTAACAAAATGCTCGTTTTCATGTGGTAGAGCGCCTTATCGAAGACCCACTTGCTTTAATACCACCGTTTAGTGCTATTAAGTATTTATCTAATTTTTTGCGATATCTTTCATAGTTTTGGAAATATTAAAGCGAATGGCGAACGGTAGTGTCGTCGATAGAGCGCTCTATCCCTCAAAAGCGGGCGATTTGTAAGCAGCTAAAAAAGTTTCCGTTATTTTTACAATAGATCAGTCGATAAACCCACAAAACTTCATTTAAATCGGTCACCACCATTTACTTATCTTTCCTTATAAGTGTTACTGTTTTCTAGCACCTTAAGTCAAAAAAACAGTTACTATAAAATGCACCACTTTCGAGAAAAACTAAGTTTAACGAAAGTGCATAACTTGTATAATATACAAAATTATTTGGAAACCTCATGCAACATGCTAATCTTAATGTATCCGACAGATTGTCCACATATTCCTGGACACTCTGTATATACACTACATTATAGTTCTACTTATAAATAGATTATATGGACTTACAAGTGGAAATATGTTGATTGTATTTTACTAAAAATATTCTACAGGTTAACATGTTTCATCATAGCAACTTGAATAAATTTTTTTTCTTGCATTTGTAGCTCCATTTTCTGTTACTTATTCCAGAACTTTCCAAACATTTTGAAGACGTAAACTGCAGGTTTAAGCATTTTTGCAAATACGTTTACGTTAAAAAGACAATTCATCAAATTTAGAAGCTTTTAAAATCACTGTGTATGTATATATCTCAATTATAACCGAAAATGAAAGAGATTTTAGTGGAAGTCACGCAATAGACGGATAAATTAGAATAGCCTCAAGATTATATATTTTCATAAAATATGTAATTGTATTGTTGTTTATGTAATAATTCAATGAAATAAAGCTATCCCAATTTAGAAATATTTCTAAAATAAAGTTTTACTCTTCGCTGAATATAAACGAGGTCAGGACAGCACGCCTTTCATTAATTCGTGTACGTTTGTGTCTGGATTTATTAAGGCCCCTCTAAATCGCCATAATTCTTTAAATAATTCCATAAATTTTAAACAAAGAAATATAAATCTCGTCTACGCTTCGTAAGAAGTAACTTCGCATAAGATAAACCTCAACGCTATGCTATAAATTCATATCAAGGGATAAGCAGCTGTGATTAGCGTGGATTATGTAACGTTGTTGAAGCATCTGCTCCGCAAGTTCCGCATGCAATAGAAACTTGCGAATTTGGATCGCATAATCGTCTAATAATAATACATCGATACAAAGTATCTACCTTCAACTAGGTAGCATCAATCATTGTCCTCGATATAAAATTACGTGCATCTAATGCACGTTCTTCATCTAGGGTTTCGGGTAAGCTGTGTGGCAAGTGGGCCCATGTATCCCTTTAATATTGTATACAGCGGGTATGGATTTATAAGCAATATGTCATAAAGCCTGGTACTTTCCTCCCCTGTTATCTGGTAAGCTAATTCACTTTCCTTTCCGATTTACGTGACTAAAACAATGTATATTTGAAAAATGCAGCGGCATTAAACCATTTCGCTCCTTATCTAAACTGTTTCGTATAAATCACAGTGACAACGGGGTAATATTTTCTGTCGAAACTAAAATAAATTTGATAAACCCGATGAATGTCGATATATTCCGCTTTATTTAAACTGTATACACGCCATTTTCATACATAATAGGTGAATATTGTTAGAAATTGTATTGCTATCCAATACAAATTTAAACGTGCTGCAATATTAATGTTATTAGAATTATGTATAACTGTAAATTGTATTTTTTTTGTATTGCCCAAAGCATGTTTTGAAATACAAGGTACTATAATAATATGAGCTTGAAATGCCATTATTATTACTGGGAACAGTATCATTATTACTGGGAACAGAGGATCGTCCGATAACTACGTAGCCTAACACAACGGTGACGCCAATTCGGAGACATATTCTTTATCATTCTGTAGAATTTTCCCTTAACACGTTAAATATGACAATACAAACCGATCTGTCAATAACTAGTCTCTGTTTGAGTTCAGTTTGCCAAAGGAAACGTCTCGTGTAAATTTGTAAAAATGGAAACAACTGAATTAAGAGAACTGATACTACTTTATGTACTCTATGCTATAGTGAAAAGTCAATAACGATGGGTAGCCGAATTTGAGCGTGGTTGTACGAGGACAAATGATGAAGCAGTAGTGGATGTCCATAAACGGTTACTGCCTCGAATATGATTGTTAGAGTCCACAGTATCGTGTTGGATGACCGTCGAGTAAAAGTGGATAGGACATAATCGGTAGACCAAAGAGAGTGTGCACAGAATTTTGACTGAAAAAAATAGAAACTACGCGGCGCACTGGGTATCACAGCTGCTGACACCGCACCGGAGCAAAAACTGAATCGTTTGAGTATTTCTGGCGAACTTTTGGCACGTTTTCACCGCAATCAACAAGACTTTTTGTGCGGTTTCATAACCGTCGATGAAACGTGGGTCTACACTTCCGAAACCCAAAACCACTTCAAACAATGGACACATGAAGGTTCTCCATCACCAAAGGAAACAAAAACGGTTTTGGCAGCAAGAAAGGTTATGACAACAGTATTTTAGAATTCTCACGGAATTATTTTGGTACACTACTCAGAAAAGGAGAAAACAATAAATGGCGAGTATTATGCCAGTTTGTTGCAACAATTGAGCGACAAAATCAAAAACTAGCGCCTTTATTTGGCAAAGAAGAAAGTGAAGAAAGCATAATGCACCTGCCCACAAGTCTGCGATTGAAGTGGCCAAAATTCATGAATTACGATTTGAATTTGCGCTTTATTCGCCCTATTTCGCAGTTATGGCTCGCGGCAATTATCAGCTGTTTCCAAACCTGATTTTCGAGATTTTTGTCCAATTCCGAGGTAATCGCTGCCATAAATTGCTATTGCCACGACTTGAATTCATCGCGTTGCAATGAAGGTATTGCTATAGTACCACCAACAGAATCTGACCGCCTGAAAATATGCGAACTAATTTACCAACGTCTTACTCCACACTCCTCTAGCCCACACTTGTCATGTTTGATAGCTGCATACAGCTATGCTGGTTTTATGTAGTTATCTGTAACCGTTATATAAAGGAATATAGCATTATACGATTGATTTAAATACTGACGTGCTTACTTTTTGTCTGGGAAAGTACTTTGCAAAGCGACAGTGCTGCTTGTGGAATCATGCTTCGTTAGTTAAACTGTATTTTACAATATCGGTGGAATAACTGTATTGAGCGTGCAGGAGACTATTGAAAAACAAAATGTTTCTTTTGAAAAAAAATGTGTTTTTTTTTGTTTTGTTGGGACACGGGAAATGTATGTATGTATCTTTCCGTTTGATTATTTTGTTAGCAACTTTCTGTTCAATACTGTTCTATTCAGAAACTTATTTCAGACTTTTTACTTCATGATTTCTATTAGATGTAACACACACCGAATACCGACACCGCTAAGCAAAGAGTCAATAGTCTGCCATTAGTAGTTACCTAAACATTGCAAAGTTATCTAAATTTGTCTCAATAATAATTAGAATGTACTGATATTTTCTCTTTGATTCTCTGCTTTTCAGTTATTGGTCTACATGGTAATAGCTTAACCAACAATTTTAACAAACGATCCTAGTGAAGATGTAAGCAATATACCCGCTTCTTGAAGGCGTGAGCAGACTAGTACTGCTTGCTTTCTTTGTTTAACTTTCTCCTAATCTAAGAAATATTAACCTGCAGTTATTCATAGCTCCGCAATCCTATCCACAGCCATACAGCTTTGGAGTTCAAGCGATGTGCTAGTATATTTTCGAAGATATTTACTAGCATTTGGCACTTGTTTGTGAAATAATAACACTGGGGAACTGTGAAGAGATCAATTTTCGCTTCTTCAACAGAGTGTACCAGTATATGATACCATCTTACATACATGATGCTCAATTTTTTTGGTATTACCTGCCAAGATATAACTACGCCTTGAAATTTCTAGTATCCTTGAAACTAATAGCAATCGTCAAGTTTACAAATTATGATTGTTCGTTCCGAAAATGGACCCTATATTTGACTGCTACAACTTGCAACTTCCAATTCAAATATTCTTTAATTTTGTGCCGTATTTTGCTTAAATAATGCAAACGTTTTAAAAGATATTGTTACATATTTTCCGTAAATTAGTAAAATTGTAAACACTTCACAAAAGCCGGTATCTGCTATACTTTAGATTAATTTTAGACTGCTGTAGTAGTACTTACTGCGTTGATCCCATGTAGAACTTTCAAAATCATTTTATTTACCAACAATTTCCAAGTAACTTTAAAGTGTATATTTGCAATATCTCTGGAGAAAAATGTCGGGACATATGAAAGTCAGCGATCTGAACTAAGTTACTGACTATGTGCGAATATTATCCCATCTATCTTAAAACTTTTATAAACTTTCTGTAGTGGTAATCTCCCGGGAATTCAACTGTGATATATCCTGCTTAACGAAAAGAAAAATAAATGTATGAAGCTAAAACCTTATTATATGGGTCAATGGCAAAAACTAGCCTTTTCCAATAAATAGGTACTTGGAGAATTATATAGTAAGTTTCCATAATAAATACGGGAGGTAAAGTCAGGACTACAGATTCGGATATTTTCTTTCTAGAGAAAGTTATAATTTAATATACATACATACATATTTAGGTATAACAGCAACTATAATTTGTTTTTATTCATTGATTCTTTCCAATTCAAAACATTGTACATAGTCCTCATACTGACAACATTTTAAACAAGGTTTTAAGTATTAGTATGAAATAGCAGGAATCGCTTTAGAACGTTCTCCAGGAAAACAGGTCAATACAGGAGAGAAGATGTAGGTAGATGTGCAAATATAAAATTCCTTGTGTCATTAGATATTTTACATTACTCGTTATCGTAAAATTTTGACTCCAAGTGACGACGATGTTTGATAAAGCTATTTAAACCTTCTGACCGCGTAGAAGGAAACTTGAATGGTATAATTCATAGCCGAACTTAACTGACTGACTTTACCTAACGTGTGTATACGCAAATATAAAGCAGCAGTACAGTTACAAATTTATCGGTGCGCTTTTTATTCTGGCTACAAAATGAAATTAACTTGAACTGTAGTTAGTGAATGATATGGATGCCTTCTAGAAGCATAAATAATAACACTAATAATAGTAATACATGGTTTAGTAAATGCATTGTACAAATAAATAATAATTTACAATAAATGATTATAATTTATTGCGAAGTACATGTAGTATATAAATAAATAATAATAGTCAACGATGGCTGCTCTAAAGTAAAAGCACAACAACTTGGCTAACTAAATTAAAAAAAATACACTGCAACTATCGGATACTTTTCGGTGACATAGATGGAATCTGTTTTAAAGCCTAGTACCAAGAAAAATATCACTACAGATGTTGTCAGCATTATGTACACTCTCTTTCTAAAGTAATGTCTCCCCCAGCCAACGGATTCATATCAATAACGTCTTCCAATGGACGACGACTACTAGGCAAGTTAATAAGGATTGTTAGAAGCATTACAAACCCGTTTTTGACGAAGAAACACTCTATCATCACCGCATGTATGTATGAGTAAGAAGAGTAGACATTAAATAGATAAAGAGAAATTATGTGAAATTATACAGATATATTAGGTACTAACTTTTTTCATTCTTTCACACTTTTCGGAAAATTAGCTAGTTTTGGAAATGTTTAAAATTACCTTGAGAAAATGCTACTTTAAACGTGATTTGCCGCGTTAACTTGTGAAAAAATGCCAGCAAAAATTTGTGACATTGTGTGACATTTTGTCACAAAAATGTAATCAATTTTCTTCCATATTAAATTTTCTATATTTAACTTTTAGCGTTGATGAGCTTAATAAAGGAAAACTCTGTAAATCACTATTTTAAGAATGGGTACCACAACCCTGCAGAACCAGTGTAGCGGAAGCTATGAGTAGTGAGAGGTACAGTCTCAAAATATCTTCATAGAAAACTTAAATTCCTCTGTATATTGTGTATCGAAAATATTTGTTTGTGTTTAGTATTGCTTGTTGCCGCATATAACACAATATACATATATTTTTACGGGGTTTGTACTCGTAAACTCCTTCCAAATATCGTTCAGAATACCTGCTATTTGCTTCGTTATGTTCCAGAATAGTGTGCAAGTCCCAATGGACACAAGTTAGCTAGATCGTACCCCGCAATTTTTCTTTCTACAGAAGTTTACTCCTGTTATATCTTTCATTTTTACGTATTTATTGACTATTTGAAGTTTGTATTTGAAAATCTTGGCGACGTCCTACTTTGTAATTTTTAAAATACATTCCTAGAAACGACGATGTTTATTGTCCTTCATAAACATACGTATTCGGCACAAATATTCAAGGAAAAATTGTTTAACATATGTTTAGAACATACATTAATGTAGCAACAACTTTTTCATTCCATGTTTTGACATGTAAAATATTTGTTTGAAGTGACATACTTATATGAGAAATCACTATACGCTGTGACTATCATACTTAAATAACACGCTCGTTCGTGAAAAATACTGGTACGTTTTTAAGGTCAGGAAGTATGGCAGTATTTTTGTATTCTTTTTCCAAAAATCTACTTTGACACTGCAATCGTTTAATGTTCATTCTGTATATTCCATTGTTTTTAACTCGTTAGAAATTATGTAAATACTTAAAGAGATATTCCTAATCACAAGTTACTGATTCTCTACTCCATTTGTTTCAGAATATTTTATAAGTAGTGTAATTAATACAGCTAGCGTCAGTACCTGAACATATATTTTATAAAACAGTTTTTCAACTAATCTGGGCTACATATTACTTTCCTTTCTTCTTCAATGAATGCATCATTTGCTTACAAATTACAAACAACGTAATTAGTAATATCTATGGTCCCTCCGGTAAGCGTATGTATACATATTTAGTGAAAATTAACAAACTACGCTTAATTTGCAAGGAAAATTAGTACCGTTTGATTATCATAACCTTGTTGCTTAAGGGCATAAAATTTACTTAATACAACATGTATACAGAATTGCTTTATACTCTACACGAATTTCCAGACTTCAATAATTGTAAACTCCACTCATGCAAAGAGCAAAGCGCACCTGTTTAGTTCATACCACGTGCTCTACATTTGTGAACAACTTCTGATTGTATTAGTTATAAACTTCATCGTTTACGGGAAAATTAATACTAAAGACCTATTTATTAAATTCGTACTTCATTCTATTCTGTATGAAACTATGTATATCCGCTTGATTTATGGTATAATGAATTAACAACTTTTGCTTTACATTATCTGTTGTGCGGTCAATTGTGAGCATACATACATA
>ML219162.1:0-11736 GCA_004785975.1 Popillia japonica | reverse complement strand
AATAATAATAATAATAATAATAATAATAATAATAATAATAATAATAAATAAACAAATAAATAAAAAAAATGCAATTATATAAAACTACACTTTTCTTGTTAGGATTTGTCAGATGCTGGTCACACAACATCAGAATCGAACTTTGAAGTTAATTTCTAGAGAAAAACTTTGACATTAGATTTGTTACTATCAAACACGGCGAAAAAATCATCAACGTACATACCTAAACTAAACTCTAGCGAAATATACGTTTTCTATCTTTAAGCCAGGTTCGCACTTTCTCAGCAATAAATTGACAATGAAATGGGATAACCGATTTTCCATTGCAGTGCCTTCCTTTTGCTCATAAAAGCTGCCATTAACTTGTTATCTATTTTGAGACATGCACAACAATTTAAATTTCGTGTAAGTTGTATTTCAATAATTTTACCTAATATTTCAAAGTACCTGGTATAGGAAAAAGTGAATACACGTCAAATGATACGAGAATTTCACCTTGTTTCATCTCAATGCTGTTAACTTTATTTACAAATTCAATGAAATTTGGAACAGTTATGTAATTTTTTTTATTTATGTATATTTTCCCATATAAATAATAATAATAAAAAAATAAATAAACAAATAAATAAATAAAAAAATGCAATTATATAAAACTACACGTTTCCTGTTAGGATTTATCAGATGCTGGTCACACAACATCAGAATCGAACCCTGAATTTAATTTCTAGAGAGAAACTTTGACATTAGATGTGTTACTACCAAACACGTCGAAAACATCATCAACGTACACCTAAACCAAACTCTAGGGAAATATACGTTTTCTATCTTTAAGCCAACTTCGAACTTCCTCATGAGTAAATTGACAATGAAATGGGATAACCGATTTTCCATTGCAGTGCCTTTTGCTCATAAAAGCTGCCATTAACTTGTTATCTATTTTGAGACATGTACAACAATTTAAATTTCGTGTAAGTTGTATTTCAATAATTTTACCTAATATTCCAAAGTATCTGGTATAGGAAAAAGTGAATACACGTCAAATGATACGAGAATTTCACCTTGTTTCATCTCAATGTTGTTAACTTTATTTACAAATTCAATGGAATTTGGAACAGTTATGTATTTTTTTTTATCTATGTATATTTTCCTAAATAGATAATAAAAAAATGTTGCAATTATATAAAACTACACTTTTCCTATTTTACGATTTGCAGATGCTGGTCACACAACATCAAGTTTGAATACCGCTACAATACATTATTCTACAGCACGGTGTTATAACTTTGCAATTTTCCAGTAGCGAAAACCAAACACTTCTACTTTTTAATTGCAATTAGAATATAGTTACCGCTCACGTCATCAGCTCTCACACTCAAAGCAGCACGTTAAAAGTGGCGGCATTAATAGAAATGTTCCCACTGAAGTTGCACTGAAATAAGGAAAAGAGAAATGAATAAAAAACCAAGCGGAAATTAAAGGCGAAAAAAAGAAATGAGAAATGGAAAAGAAAATACACCGTAGGTAGCACTACTTGCTTTAATTACAACCACTCGGTGAGCGCATCGAGTCACTTGTGGCGAGGTAATGATGACGATTTCACGTGAAATAAAACAACGGTAATCGTGTACCAGGTCAAGCGCTTTTCAGTAAGCGGCGGTGGTGCTCGCCCTTGATTCCGTTTCCGTACTCGATTCCGTACGTGTTACCGTGTTGCAATTATGATTCATAATTACTCATTTTTATATGCGCGGATGGCGAAGACGGAAGTACTTTATTTCTAATTGCGTTCACGTTTCGAGCGATTTTATTTCTGGCTATATTATGTGTACAGTTTCCTCAAAATTGTACCGCGTGCTTTCTATGGTAGTGGTTTAATGCAGCGGTAATTAGCACGGATTTTCAATGAGAAAATATGAAGCTTATTAAAACAAACTGTACAAAAAATGATTATTTACATAGAATTAGCGATTCAAAATGTTATCTTAAATGTGGTTTAGTTTTTTTTTGAATTCGCTTCAAATATAGGAAAAGTTGCAAAAATAATGTCTGGAGTCACATGGATTCCACTGTGTCATCTACATAAGAAGATACGGTGATCATGGAACGGAACGTAGAGGATAAGATACTAGAAGAAGTAATTTAAAAATAAAGAATTGCTTTTAAAAATCTCTTCTATTCATCGATTGACAAAATTCTGAGAGTGTTGTTTTGGTAACGTTTAGCGTTTGTATTTTGCCGTGAAATAGGCTACAGATCTGGAAATGATATACATACATATGTGTCCAACATTGTTCCTTGAGGTTGAGCTGTGCGAAGAATGCATTTCAAATTCTTATATTTGCCTTCTGTTTTAGACATTGTCTGATCAGTTGTTGAATATGCTGCATGATTGTTCACAATGAATAACACCTCATCTTCCATACATATTTAAAAAATTGGTGAAGGCATGTGATTTAGCTCGCACAAGAACACATATAAATTGTTACGAATACGCCATCTTTCCCTAGTTGCACATTTATAAGTTTCATTTCGTAGTAACAAGCACCTTCTTTTCCAGATTATGGCAAACTGCACATGTTTCAAATACTTTTCTGCAAAGAATGTGTTGGTCTTTGCACTGTCAGCAGAAAGGATTTATTAGTATATATCGAACATCTCATTTGCTTCAAATTTATGTTTGACTCCCAGTAGATTTAAATTTTAAAATAAATGAAGACTTCTTCTTGATTGAAAGCTCTAGTTAGAAATTTGTAGCATAATTACACATTTTTTTTATTTCATTTCGAAACGCCGTGCCGTAACGTAAGCTCTAACCAATTATATCCTTCATTTTTGCATAGTACTCTTTGGTATGTATGTATGTACATATATTAAAAGATTTGACTTCTGTCACTGTAACACATCCGCTACCTCGTACTCTTGCTGCTGCTGTTAGTCTGTGTATTAGTCCATTCCTGCTAATTTTATGGCATTTATAAATAATTAATTAAAAACAAATATGTATCTACATCCTCTTCGAGTAACAGTTGTCAAGTTGGTTCACACCCGCAAAACGAGTATATTAAGACATGAATCATTATAATTGGACGCTAGCCACCATTTTTCCCCACGTGATTGGATTGAAATCACGAACACGCAGGTATTATACACAACACAGGCGAAACAAAAACAACCGAGTAATACTCTTCTCATCCGGATGTCCAGATCCAGCATCCGCTTTGTGTAGTTCTTATCTTGTTCCAGGATGGCTTCTGTCGGAGCAGTCCATGGCCATATGATAAAGCGCCCGAGAGTAATCCCTGTAGCTGGAGCCGTGACCACCAACAAGTCCCCTTTTGTGCTTCCAGTACTAAGGCCTGCCATTGTTGATTCGGATGCGTTTGATAGTCATCTAGTCCCCTCTTCTGAGATCAAACCCAAGAGAGTGTTCTGTTGCATGTGGCATTATGTGTAAACCATCTATGTTTGTTACAGTCGACTCTTCCCCTCAAGCATCAGTTGAGTTGCTATCCTCAACAATGAGAACTTGGCTTACTCTTGGCTGAATCTCAAGTTTATTGCTTTTAGCTTGGCAGTTCTATCTAAGCAGTCCCGTATTACAATATGGTATGGTTTAACCGTTAGAGATCTATCTCGAACTAAATACCATCAAAGAGGTACTTCTCGCTACAATTTCTTGTCGCAAGGTCTGGAGAAATAACTACAACTGATACCTAGTTATTTCAAAATGCAGATAAGATTTGCGCTACAAGAGTATCTAGCACAGATGTAGATATCAATAAAAATTTAAAACTTCAATCGTTTACACATGCGTTGATTGTGAATATCCAATAGACAAATAAATCGTGACCTAGTACGACAGAGATACGTATTACAGGAGGATACAGAATGACATCATCTGAAATGCTCTTCGTGCTAACTGGGATACCATCCATTAACTTACTGCTGCAAAATAAAGCCGAAGTCGAGCAGAGAAGGGCATAAGTAAAGACACTATGCGACGCCGAACTGGCTATGAGAACCAACACACACATGCGTGTTTTAAAACCATGGATAAATAAAAAACAGCGGCAGGTGATCCATTTTTTTACCCAGTTCCTAATGGGACACAGTTCCTACCTCGCGTACCACTGCAGATTCGGCATAAGTGAAACATACGAGTACAACTACTACTGGGTCGTGGACAGACAGCAAGGAATAAGGACTATAGGCCACCTACACACTAACCACCATTGTAGCAAGCGTGCTTGAGAATGAAGAGAAATGAAAAGCGGCAAAAACATTGGCACGAAACATCAATAGAAAGAAAGAGAAACATGAAAAATTTAGTTGCAAGACTAACACGTAAAGTGAACTACATACATATAGAATAGATCTAAGAAGAACAGCTTTCCCTCTGAAATAATACCGCAAGCAGTTGCGGGGGGAATAGAACTGAGTTGCTGGAATGGGGGTTTTTAGCAGGTATGCCACGTTGGAGAGTTTCACATTGCTGTATAATAGAGCGAGATGCAGGGTAGTCAATAAAGGATTTTTTCTCTCTCAAAAAAATATGCAAGCAAAAGCTGCATTTTAGATGCATACTACTATGCAAGGAATATTTACATCTGCACTTAAACTTGCAAAAGTTGTGTCAGTATTTAAGAAGGGGGATAAAAATAAATGTGGTAACTACCGCCCCATCAGTATCCTGCCGACCGTGTCCAAAATTTTTGAACAAATCATTGTGACACGATTGGTTAATGTAAATTTCAAAAATAGTGGATACCTGACACATGAGCAACATGGCTACAGGAGGGGACGCTCCACAGTAAGTGGAATAATGGAAGTAGTAAACCAGATTTACAGTGCTTTCGATGATGGTATGTGTTCGGAGCTGACCCTGTTGGACCTGTCGATGGCGTTGGACTCACAGTATTCTGCTAACAAAACTGAAGCTTTATGCTATGAAAGGACTTCCTTTATATTTAATAGAATCTTACTTATCCCATAGACAGCAATTAACAGAATGGAAAAATATACGATCCGAATTAAGGAAAGTAAGCTTCGGTGTGCCAGAAGGTTCAATTCTTAGTCCCCTGCTTTTCCTGATATACATTAATGACCTACCGTCCAACATTAATGCTGTTACAATATGCCTTTACGCCGAAGACACATCCTCAGTAATAAGATCATCAGATTTGAAAGAGATAGAAGGGGACTCAAAGACGGCGATGCAACGTGTTGAAAATTGGTTTGCTACCATTAGACTGGAAGTAAATACTGGCAAGACGCAAAACTTACTCCTATCCACAAAAGGCTCCAATGAATCCGTAGCAGTGAAGCTTTTAGGCGTCACTCTCCACTCTGACTGACTTTTCGTTGAAATAGCATCAACATGTCAATGAATTAGAAAAAAAACTCTCAATCACTTTGTTCGGTATAAGAAGAACAAAAAAGCTAACAAACCACGAAGCAACAAAAGCAGCAAATTTCCATTCCCTGTTATCTTATGGAATTCTTTTCTGGGGAATGTCGGCCGTGGCGCACAGAATCATCGTTCTACAAAAAAAGGTGTTTGTGTAATCTTAAATATGGATCAAGTTGTAGAACATAACATACATTAAAAAGGAAAACATACTGTTCCATCCATATACATTCTGTCTTGCGTCTCGTATGTCTATCAGCATGGGGAGGAATTTACATCAAACGATGACACGTACTTATACAACACTAGATCCCGAGACCATCCGCGAGTGCCATATCACAGACTGACCTGTTCTCAAATAGCAATTAGCTACTAGGGAGCGAAATAATACAATCGCTTTCCCGAAAACCTGAAAAAACTGCCTTTGGATCGTTTCAAAAAACAAGGTTAAGCAAATGCTTCTGGAACAGGAGTTCTACGAAGTAGAAAAGTTTTTGTGTGATTAACGATTTTGTTTTATTTCTTCTTTTTTGTGTGTTTTGTTTGTCGTGATGAAGTACTGTTTGTTTTTTACCTTTTGTACATATTTTTTTGTAAATGTATCCTTTTTTTCTTTAATACCTACCTAAAAGTTCATTTATTATTTTAAATTGAAATTAGTAGTGTATATCTACTACATAACTATTAAAATTGATTATGTTCTTTAACGGTTTTATTGCAAATATAAATATTATTATTAGTACTCTATCATAAGATAGTTGTTATGTAAGGATTTCTGATATTTCTATTCAATAAAACTGAATATCTATAAATTATCGAAGAGATGCTTATCATTTCAGAGTTAATTTCAGTAGAAACAAAGGAAAATATTTTCAATTGAAGTCTGAATATACATACTCTACGCCTACTAAGTTTTGCCAAGATCTGAATTTGGCCCCAAGGAATATTTCCTTGTTAGTGAGAGCTTCGTGTTTCTAATAAACTTTACAACTTTACAGAATTATAAAATAATTACACTCTTGCGGGCATAACTTTTTCGAACTTTTAGTAAAACATAAATTATTATGTTCCGCTCGGAAATTATTAAAACAGAAATAGATGGGTACTTAGTTTTAACATTTAGAAACCACTATTACCACAAAAAAGAACGAGAATAAAATTGCAAAGATATGAAATTCCTAATGCGCATGGGCAAACTACAAACGAATTTCTTACGACGTAATACGATTATATCTGTGTTCTCCTGTAAGGTTCGTACTCGCCTCGTTTTACGGTAGGTGATCTACCTGTTTGTGAAATTTACGTGACTGGATTTAATTTCACTTAATCTAATTTTCCGCATTTTAGCGCAAACATCTATGTTACACATGGTGCAATTCGTAAACGCCTACTTTCGACAGGCACGATACCAATGATGGCGATTGTAGCCATCCATAAAACGCTATGAATTTATAGAATTTGCAATTTTTGGGTGGATGATCTTTTCGGAAGGTCTATATTACTTGAATCAGCACGGGTTCAAGTGTCTGAAGTAAGCCCAATTATCAAATAATTGTTCAGGAATGTTTTTCCACTTTTCACAATGAGAAATAGCAATTGAACATAGTGTAAGATTTTTTGAAGCAATACGTCTTCCTGATGCATTCTAGCTATGTTCGGTAGAATTTCCAATTGGGAACTTGACTAGATTGTCAATTCCATTGACCTGTATCTAAAACATAAATGAAATATTTTTAACGAAATCTAGTTTGGCATGACTTCCTATACTTCTTCCGACATCCATTATCATCCTGCCATCATGACACTGAAGCCTTTCTCGGACAAATGCAGGATTAGTTAGTGTCTCTGGTTCACGTCCCATAAAACAACAACTATTGTTATTATTGTCACTGATATACTCCTCTGCTCATATTCTGCTTGATTGATTGATTTTTGATCAACGCAGGACGGGCTTTTAACATCTCTAACACTGCGGCCTGCAAGACGTACTGTATCTTTTCCTATCTTGCTTCTGTCTTACTCAAACAGGTTAGCTTCCTTGATCAGCTTTAGGAGCCTATTTGGTAAATCTTTCTCCACCGGTGATTCCAATGCGCTTTGCATAGCAAACCTTCGCTGGCGTAGTGCTGCGCATTCGAAAAGTGTTTAGCTAGCTTGGATGCTATATGATATGATGCTAGAGCTTTTAAGGCTGCCTGACTGTCAGAG
The DNA here is from genome assembly GCA_004785975.1 of Popillia japonica. Classification (NCBI taxonomy): domain Eukaryota; kingdom Metazoa; phylum Arthropoda; class Insecta; order Coleoptera; family Scarabaeidae; genus Popillia; species Popillia japonica. The sequence goes on along the minus strand of ML219162.1, from coordinate 4,121 downwards.
AGAATGTCGCAGTTGGCGACGCAGACTCTCCAACGCACAGGTTTGTATAGCATATATTTCTGTTTCAAATATCGTGGCGTATCTCCCAAGTGGTTCACACACTTTGTAAACCTCGTCTTCCTCGTAGACACCAACGCCACAGTTAGTTCCTGCTCTTGACCCATCTGCATACCAGTTTTGGGTTCTCAGTTTTCTTCCTTCTCCATTTGTCCATTCGCCTCAATTCAAAAAGACTTCGTAGGGTTTGTCGTAGAAGATTCTGGTGATTGCTATGTCGCTGCCCTATCAAATATTGGGCTTATGACTACGCGTTCTATACTGGTATACCTCGACACATGGTGGGTTCTCCAGTTACTAAATTTTTTAGTCTGTACGGTCCCATTCTTGCCTCTCCCATGATAAACATATCAAGGAGAGGTATGTTTAGCATGATCTCCATAGCAGCTGTCGGGGTGCCCCTAATAGTTCCAGTTACACAAAGACATGCCAGACACTGAATTCTTGACAGATCAGCTTTCGCACGCCCCTGTGTAACCTTTGGCCACCAAACCAGGCAGCCCTAAGCTATCAAACGGCTTACTACCGTACTGTACAACCAGTTAATCATATGCGGTTTGATTCCTTGTGTCTTTCCAACTGCACGGGTTGTTAGTAACACCCTATTACATTTGCCATTTTCCTCAAATCTGAGTTCCAGTTAAAGTTTCCAGTTCACTCGTAGGCCATAAAGCCTCGTTCTTCTGGTGAAGGGTACAAGTGCAATTTTACAGGGTTCACCCCAAGGATCACCTCCTTGCACCGCGCTTTTACCATCTTCAATGCTCTTTGCATAAGTTCAGAGATTATGCTAGTGCTTCTACCTATGACGAGTATCTGAATTTCATCAGCATATCCCTGTGTGTAGTAGCCTACATCATTTAGCAGGACGAGCAGTTCAACTACCATGTCCCACAATAGGGGGATAATACACCGCCCTGCGGACAAGCTCTAGAAACTGGCACCTGCAACTTATCTCCTGCTAGTTCTGCTTCTACCTGTCCACCATGGAGCACATTTTCTACCCACCTACATATAGTGATTTCTACTCCACGACCTCTGACAGCTTGTATTATCGATTCAAATGAGGTGTTATCGAAGGCACCTTCTATGTCAAGAAATGCTGTTAACGCAATTTCTTGGTTGTTTAAAGTAGCCTCCACCTGCGACACAATCTGGTGCGAGGCACTTTTGCAAGATTTGCCTGCTTGATATGCATACTGGCAATATTCTGCTACTACCATATTCTATTTTTATGCTTTGCGGTAAGTGAAATGCATACCTTTTGGTTGAATCTTGACGCCCATGACATGAAATTCGATTTTTATATGTAAATGCTGTCTTTCGTTTGCTGGTAGGCCTTGTCCTTGTCTTTCTAGTTCTAAAAAGATATATCAAAATGGAAAAATTATACTTTAGGTGCAACTTGCTCTGTTCGTCCATATTCCCATCTTATCTATGATTCTCCAAGCGCGTGATTGATGTATATTGTGTTCTTATGCCATTGTTAATAGAGTTCGAAGTAAATAACAGTTATTTATTTCAGGTGTTCTATTTTTCGTGAAGCATTATAATATACTTCAGAATAACAATTGATTTGTTTTAATATACATTTTTATGACCTATAAGTACTTTGGGTTCTTTATACTATGTTTATTTCCAGATACGTTTAAAGCTTTGAGGTACTTACGGTATTACAAACGGAATAAATTGATTTTGCGTATTAATTAAGCACAACGTGGAAAAATATCTGCAAATAAAAATATACCTATTTGTTTTACAAGTTCGTTGTTATAGTTCACAACGACAGTAATCTTAATGATGCTGATCTTCGTATAGATCTCCATATATGTATGTAGGTCACAACTGCAATGAAGATTTTGGTAAAACTCAGGACGTCGAGAATTGTAATCACGAAAGTAAACAAGCAATCAAAGACGGTAAGCGACCCTCACTAATCAAATCTTGCATAAATCACAAAAAAAAACTTCTAGTCTAACCCCTAACAAACCGTCAACGTATTCATGGTGTACTTTCCGAAGAATGTTAATTCAAACCGGAATTCGGCGACCAGAAAGCCATCCGTTGTGATTTAAAACTTTCCTTGAAAGAAAGAAAGACTATTTGAAAACGCATGCCTCGACGACGACTAAGGCATCAATTCCGGGATTCTCTCTCCGCGAGGAATAAGAAGAGAGCTGACCTCTCTAGGCCGTCTCGCAAACCGTTGAATTCCTTTCCGAGTATATACACGTGTTTGTGCAGTAGCCGGACGAAATTTAATTTAAAAAATCAATTTTAAATGTTTTACGTTTGACTCTGTGTGCGTTACGAAAAGTTTCTCAATGGAAATAGTGTTTCAGCTGGGCTAAATTAGATTTCTTATTGAGGATGCCATTTCCCAGACGAGAGCGCTTAGAAAAGTTTTACTTCCGTGTATAGGAAGAACAAAAGTCATCGAAAAAGTAATTACGCTTCTAAAAGCTAATTCTAAAAGTCGCCGTTTGGAAGGAATGCAACTCTATAATATATAGGTTTGCTTTTAAAATAACTGCGTCTGATGCCGATTCCTTTCTGTGGAAAACGTTTTCGTTTTATGTTTGTGATGTACAGAAAATGTTGACAGCATTCCTATTGTATTTGAAATCGTTGCTTAAAGTATTTACTTTTCACACGATTCCATTGCAAAGGTAAGCACAACAAAGAATGCACATAGACACTGAAATAGCTGTCGATAGAATAGATACGTACATACATACACTCGACGATGTTTCTATAGCTTTAGATAATTGTATTGTAATTCTTCTGTGAGAATCTAGTCCAGATAAAGTTTGAAGATTACACACAATTGTATATTTTTGAAAATAATAAAATATCTGACGTGTTATTTTGTAAATATGGCCATTATTAGGTAAGTAGAACAAGCAACACAGAAATGTAGCTTAAATGGTGCAAATGTAATAAATCCAAAAAGAAGAATTAAATAAGAAAGTTTACTTTATATTATATTTGAGTGAAGGGCAGTATGATAGTAGTAGTGAGTAGTTGCAAAACGGTCATGTATTAATTAAATTACAGGAGAGATGTAGTATTGTCACAAATAAATTCTGCACTGTCTGCAAATTGTTGCTTTTTTCTATGTATCTAATGTATATCTTACACAAGTAGGAAACTGTGCTCTGGCCAGAGATTATCAATATCTGATCCGAGATTTTTGCAACCACATATTGATCTTCGTGGTTTTATAGTCTACAGAGGCAGGAAAAAAGGACCAAAGAGCTGATCGTATGTTATAAGATCAGTTCGTTTGTGGATATTAGTGTGTCAAAAAATTGCATAAGTTAGAGTAATTAATAAATAATTATACTAGTAAATCCGATTGTTGATTATTTGTTGGTAACCAATAAATCGGTTTACGGAAATGCTAGTAAGATAGGTACAGCATAGAATATCTCTTTAATTAATTTAATTTGGTTATTGCCCAGCGAGTGCTCAGAAGTTTTCTAAAGACGTCTGTAGAAAACTTCTGAAGAAGCTGATAGCACAATCAGCGAAACGTCAAGACAGTGAATAGTTCCCGACACGACAAGACCCGAAAAAACATACCTACTATGGATTACGGTCGTGAAAGCCCACACTCAACTATTAATTTAAGATATGTCTCCTTAAATCTAGGCGTGAGGTAGCCATATTGAATGTTATACACCACAAAATCTTTAACATTTTTTTTGACAATGCTTGGCTATTGTCTCTGTTTAAGTTGCACATACCGTATTACAGCGTTAAGCCTCCGCCTGCCATGTACGTGGACACTCGGGTGCTGTCACCAATCAATCAAACCAATCTTTACAAAATTCGGCAGGTCTATAATTCTTTCTGGTTAATTCCTTCTCAATTGCTGCGTTTCCTTATTAATATTAACTGGATTTTTGTTATCTTTATTATTGTTATTATTATTATGATTATCATTATTACCATTATTATTAGTACTATAACCACTTTGTTTATTTTATTTATTAATGTTTCTTTCATATTTTACTACGTAATGTGAGTTTTATTTACGCCTTTACAAGATACCTGTTTTT
>SMLS01071748.1:0-26329 GCA_004785975.1 Popillia japonica | reverse complement strand
TTTTTTTTGTGGATCAGGTGTGGAAGTTCAAATTTTGAAAATTATATTTATTTAATATCTCTGGTGTGATTTGAGATATTCTTTCTGAAATTTGATGATTATACTCCTATGGAAACACTGTATCAAAAAGATACTGAAAGACTAACTAATAGAGGAACTAGGAAGTGTGGTACTCTTCAACTCGCTACTTTTTTCTGCGGAAGACCTGTGGTGCATAACACCTATTTGGAACACGAAAAGAATATTTTTTTTCGAAAGCATCCCTTTGACAGCATTGTAGATTGAAGAGTAGAAAACTCAATTGTCTGAGAAAAATTGATATTTCGAGTAAATGGAATGTAAGTGTATAAACACTGTTTAAAAAATTAATAAAAACATTTGAGTATACCACCAGTGGTAGTCAAAAATATGTATATCTAAACAAAACGAAGAATCTAGTTACCGTTAAGATAACATTCATTCATCAACCATCTTTATGAATAATGAATGTCGGCAGTTTTGAAGCTAGTCCTGGGGTTATTCAAGATACTAGAGAAAACGACTTATTATATTATATTAGAATAGACTTAGCAGCTAAAACAAGGAATAACTCATACTTTCATGAACGAAAAGAATTAAGTTGAATGCTGTTAATGCTTTAATAAATATAAAAAAAACTAAAAAATTGTATCAAATATATGCATACATATAGAACTTCTCCACTCAGTCATCCTTTTCCAAGTTGCAGGGTTTCCAGTACTGACTCTCTCTCTCACTTTCTTTGTCTTTTCTTCTGGTCTTCTCCTTTCTCTACCCTTCATGTTATTTCTGTAACTGTTCTGTCCTTCCAATGTATCGCTACCACTGTAACCTTCTTGCTTTCATGCTCATATATATTTGCACTTATGTACTTCTTCCTGTAATTCTTCTAAATATTTTGCTTTCCCACCGCTTTGGTGTCTTTTTCGGCCCTATTCAGATTTGACGTTCATATAAGGGCAAATGCTTGATAATATTTATATCTTTGTATAAATTTCGTTTAGTTGTATGAATCTTGATAAGCGGTTCTTTGCTTTTCCTATTTTGTGAGGATTGGTTATTCCTGTTTTTATTTTTACTATTAGTTATTGTAATGAATTCCAATGTAATGTTGGATAGCAGAAACTACACTACATATTCTTACCTCAAACCTGTTCTGATTTCACAGTTTCTAAGTACTCGCCTTCTAATTTTACTATTATAATGGCTTGTGTTAATATGTAAATAGCATTGCTTAAAATTACAAGAAGAAAATTAGCTTCTGACCAATTTATACATATTAAGTATTTTCGATAAAAGTTGTTTTGTTTAAATTCCACTTGAAAAAATATTTCATACATTTTGAATGAGATTTGACTTTGATTTTCAGATTTTAATCCAACTGGAAACTAGATCAAAATCATTAAAAACCATTTTAACGTTGGCATGAACTTTCTAGCACAAGAAGTTTATTTTCAAGAAAACATATTTATATAACATTGCTGGAATTTTTTTTGAGCGTCTCCCACTCACAATTTAATCAGTTGTATGAATTTGTTTGTGATTTTTTCCGCTTTCCAAACTGTTAGGTATATCAAAAAACATTTAGAATTTCTACTATTAAACTTGATCTACAACTCCAAACATTTGTCAGTAAAAAGTTGCCTTTCTGTATCAAAATAACGGATTGAATTGATGGTGGTTACTAACCGATAGTAGTTCACTCGCTTTAATTTAGAGACTATTGATCTGAAACTTACTATAGTTTATTTACTGTAAGTACAAGATGTAACTCACAAAGTTGTTATTTTTACACAAATAAAAAAAGCCAGAATGGTCGAGCAAATTGTGCTATTTAGCAACTTCTAATTTGTTTTATGTTCGTTCATAAATATAATGTATTTATCGTAGATGTGTAATATACGTCTACGCATTGAAATTTAACAAACTGTTCATTACTCAGTGTTTATTATTTGCTAATAAGGTAAAAGCTGCAAGCCCGTTTATATTTATTTAGTAAGCTTTAACGAGGAAGCACGTCGGGCTTCTGGTAGTTTTACATAACGTGAACTTTGGGATATTACGTGACCTAATTCTGTACGTTAATGTAAATGGCGCTTGATGAGATTATGTGATTAGCTCTCACAGAAAGTTGTTTTACATAGAATAGAGGCGTCTGACCTATAAGTATGTAAGTGCCATTTTATGCTCTACGTATTTTATGAAGAAAACTAAATAGGATTAAGTTTTATGTTAAAAGCGCGTATTTCTGGCAGTATACTTAGCCATTTTATAGAAAATTGAACAAATTATTATTATTTGTCAAATATATCTTTATAAGGATAAGAAATGTATTAATATCTAATAATATGACTCACATTCCATATCAAAATCAAATTATATTATACATATCTTCCTGATTAAATTGGTCAAGACTTAAATTTTCTATTATTTCACAGCTACATTGTTGATTCTCGGAAATGCATTATTTTTTTTGGCATCTCCACAAATCGAGACATCTATTTTGTAAGGCTTTTGCGCGCAATTCATTCTGATATGGTTTCGACGCCCACTCGTCCCTCCTGTTGGGAATCATGCCAAAACATATTTCGCTAGACACGCTAGACAGTGAAGTAATCGTGTACCTATCATATCAAGCCGAACCCGCGCAGGTATAAATGAAACTTTGATCTGAAAATTCTTGAGTTTTGTAAGAAGTAGTAGATTTCCGGCATATATATATAGAATTATGTCAATAAAAGAAAAAACTGGTTAATATATTTTTTTGTAAACCACTTAATTAGCTAAGTATAGAGTATACGAGTCAAACTTATATATGTACCTATATTATTTTATCCATACGTGGGTGTATAGATATATAAAATATTTTTGCCTTGCTCATAATTTTCTCATCACTTCATTTGGAAAGTGATGTGTGATGAAGGATCAGATTAGTTTCACTTGCCTTCCTTCCAATAAATGTTCATTTGAGCAAACTTAATAAGCAAGATTTTCGCTCTGTGATCATTGAAATAGCCGCATGGTATTCATGGTGTGCTAGTCCTGAAACCTTTATCGATTTTTAAAATATCAGAATTGTGTTGGTATTGTCATAATATTATTAATAATAACCATCTATTTTTACAATAAGAATGTGTCTGTACAATAAGACCATTTCCCACTATACTCTGGTTTTTAATAAGGGGAGTGAATTGAATATAGCCCCCAATATATAGGCTTACGATTGGTTTGTTGCCGGTCATGTTTACACTGCCAAAATTTGGTATTTTAACGACGCCATATTGTAGACATAGCTGATTGAGTAAATACATACATATTCTTACATACTTCCACATATTATCTTTTTGTGTTTCTACTGCGCTTAAACAAGAAAATCATTTGCTTGTAAAAATGGATCAACAGCCTAATACAAGTGGGTTATCAACATACCCTCAAAGAAAACGTGGTACTTTGGGGCGTGGACATTTGTACAGGAAAAACAACAAAAACATGGCTTTTTTACGATGGACAACTTCCTACATTAGACAAAATCTTAAAGAAAGTAAGGGAATATCAAAATATATGTACCTTTAATGAGTCGTTCAACCTTGTATAAATTAATGAAGATGCTTAATTTTAAGTAAGTTTGGATAGTAATTATTTAAGTGTTTTATATAATACAGATATTTTTTTTAAAACGTAATCATAAAAATTTGCTCGAACGACATTATGCAGAGGAAAATATATATCTTCAATATCAAAATATAGAAATGCGCTATAACACGAAACATGACTGAAGTAAGGGCAGACAAAAGCAAACCTGTTGGTAGCTGTTAATGTTACAACACGCAGGCAAGCATTTACAGATGGTGAAACTACTGCTCTTAAAAATCCTGTTGGTAAAAGACGACGCTTCGTTCTTTTACATATTGGTTCTAAAAACGGTTTTGTATACAATGGGTTGCTACTATTTGAAGGAAGAAAAACAGTCGATTAGCATGATGAAATGGGTGCAAATGTTGTTGAGGAGTGGTTCAATAATATTTTGAAGAAATTACCTGATAATAGTGTTATTGTAGGGAATAATGCATCTTAGCATAGCAGAAAAAGGGAAAAAATTCCAACAACTTTAACACAAGAGCGGAAATGCAAGAATGACTACTTCAAAAGCAAACCGTTTCATCCCTCCATGGTGCGATTAGAGTTGTTGGAAATAATAAATCATCACAAAGAAGGTTACAATGTATGTATACACAGTGGACGAAATGACAAAACTGAGTAATAAAATTGTACTTACATTACCACCTTACCATTGTGAATTGAATCCTAGTGAATTGAGTTTGGACACAAATAAAAAATGAAGTTGTTGCAAAAAATAAAAGCTTCAAATTAGCTGAAGTGAAAGACCTTTTGTTAACCGCTATTACAAATGTAACCTCACAAACGTGGACAAAATGTATAGAACATGTGATTAAAGATGAAGGCAAAATATTGAAATTAGTTGGTTTAATAGATGATGTGGTGGAGCCATTTATTATTTCGTTTGGAAATGATGACACAAGCGACAGTGATATGAACAGTGATAGTGATTCTGGTGAAGATCTGTAGAATTATGTATTTAAAATAAAATATTATTGTAGTTTGATGGACCAACTAGTCTTTCTATTGTAATTTATAATAGTATGTAACATTAATTTCTGAAATACAAATTTTATGTTAATATACTTGATGTACTAGAAATATGTATAATGCGATAAAATACTTTTTAAAATTATTATGCACTTATTTTTTTATAAATGTGTTGCATATTTAAATTAAATGAATATGGGAGTGTAAATAAGTTCTTGATTTCATTGTAATTAATCATTTAAATTTAACGCCAAATTAGCTGCCAGGTGAATTTGCCTAATGCAATGCGGATTTTCCAATTTACTCCCCTTAATAAACCTATATCTACTGTACTTTCCAGTTATGCCAATGGGTACCAACGTGATCAATATCATATCTGTCAAGCACTCGCGGAACTCGTGTTTGTGACATTTTATATCGATTAGAATAAATTACGAAATGGTTTCAATTGTACAACTGTTCTATTCACACCATTACCAAAATATACATTGCTATACCATGAGTATGTAGTTTATTTTTCCTAATTGACTAATCGTTGTTGAGATATCTTTTGTATATTTAATTAAATGATAAAATAGTCATATAAGTTGTCATAAATTAATATGATCTTTGTAATTTACAATTATGGAAGATAATATGTGCTATTTGCGTTATAATTGAAAAATACTCATTTATTTTATAGCAACGAAAACTAAACGGTGAACGTATACAAGATTAAAAATCTTGTTTACGTTTAATACTACATAAAAAGCGTAAATTATTAATCGTAAATTACTGAGAACATTAACTATTAAGCCAAATTCTTCTATGTTGCCCGAAATACAAACAGATATGTAAGTACATACATACATCTATACACCAATATAATCAATAACTGAATATCAAACACAAGTGATACATATAACTATGTATGTACATACATAGGATGTATACACGTGTATTGTAATATAAGTTTTCTATGGGTATATCGATATTGATGATGCCATTAATTTAGTGCAATGCCATTAAATGGTAAAGAGTGTATGTACATATCTCATTATCAATGACAATACTATATTTAGATTTTGTTAATTGAATTCAGGACTCTTATTTTACAAGCAATTCTGTAGGGTCAATTAATTTCTCGAATCTCTTTTTACAAGTATTGCTCTGAAGCTATTTTAATTCTTCTTGTGCGCACTTGCTCTTGAATTTTAGGAAAAACAACTCTAGTCAAGTCAAATACGTGATAGTGTAAACATTTTATAGCGTGCAGATATAAGTTGCTTTTGAATTGAAATCTGATTTTTTAAAAATCTAATTGTAGAATTTATATTAAAATTGTCATGTTAGAAATCGGAGCGTTTGAGTGTACAGTGTACAGTGTAGAAAATAGGGATATATTTTGAGTGGATTTTGTGTGGTTTTGTTAGTAGGTTCCTTTTTAAAACATCTTACAGATTTTAGTTTGTAGTTTTTCATTGAAGATTAAATATCTGGGAACATTGGCAATGCTGACAATAAGTAAAATTTATTGCTCATGGTAACACAACTTTAGAATAATTGCCAACACGGTATGTCAATTATTGTGACAATATTCGTGGAACCTATCAGCGTTTTCTTCTGTTGTACATTTATTGTAGTTTAAGAAACCTGACAAACTCTTAGATTTGTAAACACATTGACATTGCTAAATCACTTTTGGTAAGTACTGATTGTAGTAGTACTTGTAGGTACGAGACACCGTTTTAATAAATTCACAGCACAATATTGAAGCAATTTTCTTGAATTCCTTCTCCATATGTCTGAGCATATACAAAACAATCTTTTCTTTCTCTGAAGTTTGCACCTAATACACATGTCTGCAATTTAATAAAAATGTCCACGTAACATCCAGTTAATCCGCTATTGATCGATTCTTATGGTATAATACTCGTCTGTACCGCTTACACAATCGACACAATGGAACTATCTTATTGTTGCTAATGTCATTTTACGCTGCAGCTTTCACAAAGAATTTATTGGCATCGAACAACTGAAATGGTTTACTGGTACACTCAGGTTAATAAAAAATACGAGTTGAGCGTTTCATTTATTGCGAAATGGGTAGAGATTGTTATTTAATTTTAGGGATTTCTAAATATTGCAACGCTTTATTTGAATGGATTGATAAATCTATTAAAGCAGGCGTTTAGGCGTTACGGTTTCTTTATTATTATAAGAAATCCTGGTTTGTGTGCTACACTAAATTACCGTGATATGTTTTACTGTGCTTCAGTTAGCTGTCTGTAAAAATATCTCTTTTACGTTGTAAATTTGTAGCTAAAATTGTAAAATACCGTAGCGTTTAGAAAAGCAGTTCTAAAAATATACAATATTAATAATAAAATTTTCTGTTCCTCAAAAATTCAACCTCCCCCACGAAAGATATGTAGTTTGAAGAATATTTTCAAAATTATGTGAGGGATGTTGATCTAATGTTTTTGCATGACATTCCAGGAATGTATTACGCACTTAGGACAGGTTTTGCGGTTTTGTCTATCCAATTTATCAACCAACACTTTAATGGAGTTAATGTCTGGATTTTTTTTCGGCTACTTCATTGCCTGCAATATTTCTTTGCTGTGTATTTCAATAGTTTCTACATATTGCTGCAGTGTCTTTCGAATCATTATCATGGATAAACACACAATTGTGAGAGATAAAACTTTCTCACGGCGTGACTGAATTTTTCTGCAGTATTTGGAGCTAAGTTTCTTTTCTCATAGGCGCTTTATTTTTTTTTCAAATCTGTTATCCCGGCCTCAGAAAAGCAACTCCAAACGAGCAAGGAAGCTCATCATTGTTCAATCGTTGGGTTCTTCGCTCTTTGAACGCTCCACAAAAGTTCCTGCGCCCATAAAAATTTAGTCCTCTGGCTCGTTGTTTGACAGCATTAATGGAAATCTGTCTCACTTCTGTCTTCATTTCTACGGTAACTTCAGGTACGGTAAACCTCCTTTTCTGGTTACTTAAGAATTTGTTATCTGTCAGTGATGTTATCTGTTAACGTCCAGAACGTGCTCAGTACTGTACACTACCCGTGCGTTGATGTCTTCAGATGATATCATTTACTGTAGTTTTAACTATTTGGACTTTTTGTTTAGTGTAATTATAAGAGCACGCTTTTCGTGAACAGCTACAAATTTAAAATTGCCTGTTCAGAATTAAAAGTTTTCAGAAAAACGGTACAGGCTTGTTCCAGTTGTAATTAGTCACACAAAAAGTAAACCAATTTCCAGTGCTATTAAAATTGAAATAATTTGACGCAACTAAGAAATATGCATAGGATTCCCAACATTTTAAATCTAAATATTCTTCTAGCTAAAGATCAACCATCATGATAACATTGCTAAATCACGTAATGCGATTATATAGTATTTATTGCAATAATGTTATTGCACATACATATCGACTCGTTTATCTTAAAACGTTTCAAAACCGTCTCTTATAATCAGGTGCTATTTTCATGGTCTTGTAGGCCTACAGCAAATTGTACCATTCCGCTCTGTGATTATTGCTAAAGTCCTTATTATGTTATTCCGCTATACGATAATTCTAACTGATAAATATCGAATTGTAGGAAACTAATGTTCATACATATATGCATAGATCGTTTATGTGCTGTTTTACACCAGTTAATTTTCGCAGAATATGTATAAATGGTATAAGTGTTATTGCCACTGATTGTTCGCATATACTATACATATATGTATATACATATGTATTATATTCGGTGTTTATTGTGATTTCCGTCTTCGATATTGGAATGTATAGTGGATCAAACCAGTCATTGTCGGTGTATCATTTCCATCATAAATTGTTAGGCACGTCTATTGATAATGTTGCGAAATGAAAGGAGGTGGTGCCCACCGTCTCCGACCGAGGGGAAAATAACAATCTTTTTGAAATAGTAAATTAGAGTTTCCGTTATTGCTAGAGACTAGTAGTACAGCTATGCATCGCTACTACTTATGTTAAATGAGTTTGTGGATGGAATAAATTATTATAATACGTATTCTAGCCGTAGTAACTGTAATATGCCTATCTGCCCTGCCCGGCTATACGTGTATCGAGTTGTTTTTGTAGCTGTATTACCTACCGCAGAATTCCTGATTCTTGTAAAGCGGCTTTGGATTTGATTAGCCTTTAGTGTCATATTTATGCGCGGAAATTAAACGTGGTAACTGTTTTCATTAAATTTTTGTACGTGTGTAGGATTCTACTATTTATTTCTTCTTTGCTTTATTTTTCATGCATCTATCGTCCATATTTAGAACACTAAAGAAAACAAGGTAATAAAAAGAAGTATCCCCCTACTAATAGACAGCTTCATTTTTCAATCCTAATTAGCAGCAACTTTTGGTAATATCTTTATTTTTAGTAATCAAAATCTTAGCTCATGAATACAAATTGCCTGTGCCTCCACCATATTTTGTACTATACATGTGATTAACTTTGGTTTCCAATTCCAGCGTAATTTTTTGTTGGTAAATATCATAGGGACCGTACAGAGTGAGGTTAGAACGGCTGAAATAATGATGATTATATAACTCATTTGAAATTTAGCCAATAGCAATTACAAATTTTACATAGTTTTTTACCATGTATTGATAAGTGAATATACTCTTGACGACGTGATATAACCGTTTTGGTGTTTCGCTTCCTCGAATAATATGAATTTTGTCATGGTAACAAGTGTTTTGAAGTTTGTTGAGAAACGTCAAAAATATATTCACCAATTTTCATAATCCTTTTTTAAGTTTTTCGACATGGAAGGCTTTGGTATAAGCTCGGAGACCGATATAGATAAAGAAATTGAAGATTTGACGCAAAATACCGCTAAAACACATAAATATGTTTGGAAACAGTTAATTTTTCGATAGTTAATTCTTTACATAATCATAACAAATTTCACTCGAGCAAACGAAAATAATCCATTATATATCCTCTTCACTCGACGTATATCCTTAAAACACCAATTCGCAGAATACGTCTCGTGACTCGGAAATATAATCGAAAATTTTTGGATTCAATCGACCAATCAAAATTAATCCTTTTATGTCACATGTATCAGGATATCCAATCAACATTTGATTATACTGATAACTACCCCGGAATGTTATCACTAGCGATAACACCCTGGCTGTCACCTGACTTAATGTCATATCACTGCTTATGTAAAACTTTTGACAGTTTCAAATTTAATTTTGGAAATGTCACGATATGGAGAACTAAATAGTGAAAATATAGATAAATTGGAAACAAATTCAGCAACTTCTGCAAGCTCATTTAGTTTCTCAAATTGTACTTTCAATAATTGTTCTTTTAATAAATAAATGTTAACGTTAATTTAAAAAGCCAAAAATTTTCTGACCAAATATCCCACGGACAGAGATAAATCCTCATAATTCTTTTACTTTCCTCTAGCACGTTTCTGTAGGTAACATCCCGACGCCGTAGGCCACCAAGCAACGTGCTCTCGGAAACTAATAAAATTTTTCGTGATTATCACTGTCCTAGGGATATTACTACTGATTATTTTCTATGCTCTGATATCCCTGAATATAATAAAGCATAGCATTGTTGTAATTAAAATATTCTTGTGAGTCGGTTACTAGTTTATTTGGTCGGTTAAAAAAATGCAAAAGCCTTTACTGAGGAAGTGGTGTGTAATATTTATGTTCAGTGACTAAAATCTCTAGATTATCGTTGGATACTCACACAGACTTTAAATTTTGTCAAGTTGTTCAGAAGAAATTGACAGCATGATCACCAACATCTCAAGTAAAATTTTTCACCGTTATCATCCGAAAGACTTCAACACAAACAAGACTAATTCTGGTGATTTTTTGTTTATTTGCTCCTTCCACCGAAACTGCGCATGCAATATCACACCTAAATTGATTGTGTTCGAGGTTAGAGTGATGGTTGATGAACGGTTTGATTATATATTAACAAGAGCAACACCACGCTTGTCCGAGACCCATCTTGATGCGTCTTAATTATGTTATAGAAAAACCTTCCCTGAGTACCCAAGGACTAGTTTTTATCCGAACGTGCTGTCCTAGCTTCTGAAACAAATCAACGTTGTTGTCCGCGTTCTCTTTATGCACTTAATGTTGGTCTCCACATGAGCAAGCGTGCGTAGCGCTGTGGACTGAATCTACACCTACTATCCTGGTGATTCGCATTCGATTCCTGCCGGCGCGGCTACTGTCTTCGTGCCAATGATTAAATACGCGTGGATTTGCTCAAAATTATTAGTAAAAGAAAGAAAGGCTTTTTTGAATGTTTAGGAAATGTGTTTCCCCGTGTTACTTGTGGCACGCGCCTGCAAAGCTGTCGTTTGTAAAATGGGCCTGGTGCTCGTTGATTATATCGTGTTCTGGCGTAGCGAGCGAAGAAATCGATACGGAATGAACTTAATTTCATTATACTATTCGTTTAGGAATTACAAAATACACGTCGTACCGCAGATTTGCGAAAATGGCGAAAAATATCATTTATGAATAATTATTGTAATTCATAATATTGTGCATAATAAGATTGAAAAAAATCCATTGGCAGGAATCGAACACAAGCTACCAGGGTGATAGTTGTAGATCCAGTCTATGGCGCTGCACACGCTTGCTTATACGGAGACCAACAGTAACGGTATAAAAAGAACGCGCACAACAACGTTGATTTTTCTTAGAAACTAAGGCGCATTGGGATAAACGCTCGTGCCTAGGTACTCAGGGGATGCCCATCCATAACATAGTTGAGACCTATCAAGATTCGTGTCGGACAATGCTGGTGTTCCCCTTGTAAGACTGGAATGTGATAAATATACCTATTCCTGGGCTATTCAACCTGTTTATCACTTTTTGAAACGTGTATAACTTTCTATATTGTTGTCCTCAGCCACAATAGCAGTATTTTATGTCATTAGTGTATAGTAGAAAGAGTGGCGGACCTAGCTCTACAAAAGTTTCGATGTGATTGGGGGTAACAACATTGCACACGTGCAGGTTTTTCACTTCTGAACATTTTCATAAATTTGGGATATATTTCTGCCGTATTACAACATCAATCGAATAAGTTAGCTTTCTCATTGCTTTATTTGGATGCTGTTTTCATGCAGTAATTAAGTCAAATTCAGACAATTTGTTGGTGCTCATCTTGGTTTTAATTTCTTGTTGTACTTACTTGCTCATTTTTTTACTGGGAGGTTCCAAGGACCTTCCTAGTCATTCTCTTGACGCTGATATCTAGATAGTCCATATTCTACCTTTCTTGAAGGGTAGCATTTCACCTGTTAGACTTTTAATCTCACTTGTTGCGTGTCATAAAAAGTAGTTAGTATGACCGCTTAGTTCTTCAGAGAGTATTTTCTTCGTTGGGCCTATTATATTCTTGAAAAGCTTATCAAAGTTTTTTATTTAATTTTCGAAGCTCGTAGTAGATATGTTTAGCTTAATATTTTCTTTTCACGTTCTTCAACGTAATCCGTATTTTGTATAGATATCTGATTGTCATGATCGGTTTTATACGTTTTGTAATGAATTTTTTACTCACTGCCATCATTATTAGTAAATGATCATATTAAATTCTTCAACTATCTTGTCGTGTCCTGCTAAAATATTCGTTGTAATAAAAAAAAATATTGCATTTTTTCCGTTTGTTATTCCAGCGTATCTAATCTGCACTATTTAAATTTGAAATATTGGTTCTAATTTCCAAAAGACTCCGTATAGTTTTTGATAATGATAGGCGGAGAGTGACATCATTTAGTAATGATATCACTGATATGTTTATAATGACAATCCATCGTGCGGCTTCAAATAAGATAGTAAGTACATGTACAATACTGCGATAACGATTGTTTTACTAGATAGCTAAAAAATGCATTTCCTGGAATTAAAAGACACTCTATTTATGCACACAACCAAGAAATTATGATTTCCTGTATCATTAAAGTGTGAGAAAAGAATCTAAGTGCCATTATATTATATAAATAAAAAATCAATAACCATGAACAACTTATGTAATTGAGAGGATTTAACACCTCATTGGATAAAAATGAGGATTCAAGCCTGTCAATATTCATACAATGCAGGTGATAGGCAAATAAAATAATCTTTGTATTGCCTCTTGCTTAAAGTAAATATATTCTTGAATAATGTAGGAATAATATTCTAATATTACAAAGGTAAACGTAATGTAGTAATGAAATTTATACCTTGAAAATCACGAATTCCATGCAATTATGGATGTTTTGTAGATTTTATAAATGTTGCACATTACTAACTGTATGTTTAACTTATATAAAAGCACTTAGGTAGTAGTAGTTGGAGATATCTCTTTTACCAGTATGCACTGACTAGTGACTGGAATCGATTACTAACTTAATATACCATACTGTGGATAGTTATTTTTTTTAACATATGAAGTTTTGGGGTCCTTCCGTTAGAGTGTAGAATTTTTTAGTCGTGTCTGCTGTCCTGCTTCTAAAGAACTTTCCCAAAACTATACTCTTAAAAATAATATTCGATACATGAACATAAAATTTCCAATCTTGAAACCATTTTCTGCAATCTTCTGGTCGCAGTTTGTTTATTTTATTTTTAGGTAACAATTCCTTTTTCGACAGAAGTAAAATGTAAACCTCGTAATTTATTCTTCCCTAACGGAAATAAGAAGTCATTAGGTGCTAGATCTGAACTCTACGAGGAATCAACCATTATTTCTGTCGTTCTTATAAACATGTTGGAGAACTTTAGACAATAAAACTGTAGCGAATCATACTAAATTTTCTGGAACTCCAGTGCTACAGTAGAAATATCCCCAGTAATCCCAATAAGTGTGGCGACCATTCTTTTGTTACGACTTTTTGTACAAATAAAATTTTTTGCAGCCGACTCATTTCAAAGGACTAAATTTTGGTGTTTTTTTTTGTTGGGATCATATCGGTATATCTATGTTTATCTTCTGTGATAATGTTGATTTCTACCAATCTTTAAAGTTGCTTGAATGGTTCTGACAGTGATATGTCGGTTTTCTTTGGTGATATTCTGAATAAGGTCAATATTTTTTCTGTAAGTACCGTAAGTAAGTTTTTGGCTTAGGATTCAGAAAAATATCATTTAACAAAAATCAATTGCCTAAAATTTGTTGTACCTACCACTGTCCTACGGTATGAAACGTACACCATTTGCCTCTCAAACATTTCATTGATTTCCTCAAACATTTTTTACAGCTTAAACCTGTAACATTGCATCAAATCACGGCTCCATAATGCTGCTTGTTCAGTTCCATGACTTATTGGCAAAAAGATTACTTTAAATTTATTCACTATCACCCACAAGACACCAAACACTTTGATAATTGCCAACGAGTTTTGACAGCAATGCTGTCATTAGCAAGGCGATAATAAAACTAAACAATATTACAAAAAAAAAATTAACAAAAAACCTATAAGTTACAAGTAAAAATCGGCAATCTGACTCGTATCATTAATTTGCATTATCGAAAACAGTGACGAATGTGGAATAGGCCTGTTGCCACTGTTTAAAGACGACTCGTTTTTAAAAATATTTAGAAATTGACAATTACTAATCGGTCGAATTATTTTTCATTAGAGTAATCAATATTATGATCGTTGTCGAAAATAAACGCTAGACTTCTAAATTCATTTTGTTTAAGATCAGCCATATTGCTCTTTGAATTGAGATGGATCCTCTTGTTTGCTCAATATGTTTTTCATTACATTTTTTGTACAATTGATTTCATAAATCCCCGACTTTTCCAACGGCTGTACCTGATTTTTAGGGTTACCGATCAGACTCCTCACATTAGTGCCTGAACTGTAATCCATTGTAAAATCCAGCGGCTTGAAGATTTTTCTCAAAACTTTAGTGATAAAGGAGGCAAAAGGGAGGGTAACAAAAGGTGTCGTTGTGACATCATCTCAAAAACTCGTGGATTTTTTCAGAAAATTCTTATGATTAAACTTATAGATAATCTGAAGTTGGAAACCATCTTAATGGCATCTTTTATGACTTTAAGCTCTCTCCTATCCTTGTTTACGAGAAAGGTGAGCAGTCTATGAATTAAAAAATTCAGACTTGCCATTTTGTGTTGGGCACAATGATGGGAACCTGAAGGAATGTAGCGAAGTGTACTGGTTTATTTTCTCTGTACGTCAAATTCTAAACGATTCTTTTTTGTTACATATTAGAATACGAGTTGCTTGATATCGAAAAAGGCGGTGAAATTGCGCTACTGACTAACTAATTTGTCATTAGTTCCCCTAACATGCCAAGGAGGATTTTCTTCTCTATGTCTCGCCCAATGGAATGTTCCTTCTTCTAACAAGTCTTTATAAAACTTTTATGTCGCCTTAATGAAAGCAGCTGTAGGGCTTTGAGCAAAATTTTCTGTCATGCATCGTTTAGTCCGAATGCTTTCACCATCTGCCCTTACATACATTATTATTGGCGTATTTACCTTGAAAGAATTGATTACAGTTTCAGGATATTTGCAACCTTTTTTAAAAAGAATTTCAGATATGCCTCGATTATCTCTTAGAATGATCATTGTAACTTTTGATGTTAAATGTAGGAACACAAGATTAAAGACCAACAAGCAATTTTTAATAGTTATATTATTAATAATATTATTTGTCTTACAATTTAAGCTGTAAGAATGAAATTTACACGTCAAATACGTTTGTTCAAACTAGATTTAATTTGTATCTATTTCTTCATTAACAATGTTTATTCTGTTACAGAGTATCGTTTGGTAGTTCAAAAGGATCTATGGTAGAGACGTTAATATTTGAAAGTCCTGTACAGGAGGAACCAGAACCTAGTCCAATACCAGAAAATCCTACACCGTTTCCAGAAGATTTAGAACAGACTGAGTAAGTTTATTCGTTTTTCTTTTACTTAAATTTAGCGAACAATATTTTTTGCATTGAAGTTAGCTAACTTAATGAATTAAACAAAATAATGCAAAAAAATCTCCGCTCGTAAGAGTAGGTGTTATTCTAATTACATATAAACCTGCATGAATATTTAAAAGAACAAGCTTTCAAAAAAGCATTCACGCATAAATATGTACTTAAACTGGATTCGCACGACCTAATTTAGTAAATTACTAAACATTAATATGTAAAATGCCATTACGCAAAATAGAAATAAAATAAATTGAACAGGAAAAGTTCCTGCTCGCATCCACTTTAATAGTTGAATGGTATTTCTTTTTATCAACATCGCGTTAACGTCACGCGCTTTATTTTCGTTTTATTTTTAAATTTAGCTGTCAAGGTTATTTGCAACAGCTGATTCGCTGGTGTATAAGGTTGGCTAAAAGTTAATTGAAAATCGCTGAAGTTTAGATTGCGGTACAGGTATTTTTAATTTTAAGGTCGACGCCAACTTGAAAATCTACGCAAAAACTGTTATTTTCGTTGCTAAATTTTACCACAACATTGTAAAGGTGTGCATAAAGCATAAACAAATTCGGAGATATTTTTTGTTCCTAAAATAATTATATTTGAGGTTTACTTGTCTATGTTACACAGTGACTAACATAAATGTGTTGCAACATTTAATAAAAATATACAATGTTGCAATTAATAAAAATATACATTCATAGATACTACTTACCGTGATTTCGCTAGCAGCAGGAAAAGATTTTGTTCCTAATCTTACTAGCATCTGATGCGGTGAGACTTATTATTTTGACAATGTACTTCTATTTAATTCTACATGAAAGTTTACATTGCCAGAAACGTTTACGAAATGTTACCTAAAGTGTTCGATTTAACGCTATACCTCTACAGTTTTCGAAATTACATATTAAGAATTAGACTTGATTATTAAAATGGCTTAACGTCAAATTGATACAACTGTAGAATTGTGTTAAGTTGTGCAGTTTATGATGGCTTTATATAAAACTATATAATCTCATATTTATGGGACCGAGAAACAAAGGAATTCTAGGAAAACTATGAATATTTGTGACACCAATATTCGTCCATGTCTGAATATTATAGTGTTTCTCAGTATATCAATATATGTACATACATTTCGATATTTACGGATACATCTATCTTGGTTTTAGTATTCCCTTACTTATCGAAAATTTTACTGAAAATTTTTGGATTCAATTTTCGATCAATCAAAATTAATCCTTTTATGTCACATGTATCAGGATATCCAATCAACATTGGATTATACTGATAACTACCCCGGAATGTTATCACCCAGTGATAACACCCCGGCTGTCACCTGACTTAATGTCATATCGCTGCTTATGTAAAACTTTTGACAGTTTCAAATTTAATTTTCGAAATGTCACGATTTGGAGAACTAAATAGTGAAAATATAGATAAATTGGAAACAAATTTAGCAACTTCTGCAAGCTCATTTAGTTTCTCAAATTGTACTTTCAATAATTGTTCTTTTAATAAATAAATGTTAACGTTAATTTAAAAAGCCTTTGTTTTATCATGTCCAGTTTCTTGATATTGGGTGTATCGGCTATAATTTTCTTGTAAGCATTGATAAGGGTCTGCTTTTCAGTACTACGCAAATGACTCGTCTTTTCACGCTTTTTCGGAGTAGAACAAACATGTACACGACCAGCGGCACTTGTACTTGGTTGTGCATCCATATTGGAGACCAACTATAAAACTCTTTTAATTGTATGTATTTCGATATATTGCTAATATATTACTTACGAGTATATTTGGTAACTATTACTGTAAAGCTCTGAAAAGAACTGGTAGAGTATATAATGAAATAACAGAAAAATAATAGAAACAACAACAAGACTTAACCGTAAACAATGTCAAGTGACAGAATCTAAGCAAGATCGATACAATGTGATTTGGCCTTGCTTTCAACCAATGAGAATTCACTGTCAWAGTGGTCTGTTCAGAAATTCGTCTCAAGACTTTAAAAATAGACTATAGGTACATATATTCAGTTGTGCTTGCAGTTTAGCGGAGTTTTCAAATCAAAATTTTCTAATTTAAAGCAGCAGAGATTAAGTAATTGCATACGGTTACATCATTTACCTGCATTTGACATCTGCTTTCCGCCATCTTTGTTTGATGCTAATTCCGAATCTATAGGCGAATTTTTGCGAACCAAATACTACATCCAAATACATATTTATATACTTACTCAAACAGGAAGTTTTTGCATTTCTGTTTGCATTCGATGTATTTGCTTTTTGCGTCATTAACGACGTCATTGTTGCAAAATGTTTACTGAATTCTTCAAATATATCTGCACGATATTTGATGCTATTTGATGATAGCTTAATAAAAGATGCACATATGAAATGTGACGTAAGAGCCGGACAAACACTCATTAAATATTTGGAAACATATTTGCAACGCAAAAATTGAATGTATGTAATATTAATCCCTCGTGAAGAGCAACATTATCAAAGTAAAATGCTAAGAAATAGCTTCTCTTAGTAATTTAATGGCGTTTGACATTACACGCTTTGATTAGGTAGCAACAAATTGTTGAAAGAGTTTTCTGGGCAACAAAAAATTTTTATGAGCATTTTAATCCTGGCATTATGATTTAATTTTTAATTGATTACTTGAATATTTTGTTGAAAGCGTTAAAATTATTATGAACAAATACGTAAAAACTGTTGACTATTGACTTTTTTTATAGATATGTAATATATATTTTTTTGTTTTTTCACTATATGTGTATAAAATGTGCAATATATCATCGAAAAAATATTACATTAAAATATAACGAAATTTAAAGATACCAACTTTAAATTATATTGTCTTTCTTCTTTTTATGCAATAAATTATTCATTTAAAAGCTAATTTAAAATATAAACCTTTTGTTACGAACCATTGCGCCTAACCGGTAGATTTATCTGCAACCAATTGGCCTTCAACTTGTTAATCTGCAGGATACTACATCTAGCATAGAGCTTATCGATAGCTAGCGCCATGCGGCGCTTGTTGAAACTGCGAAGACCAGAGGCGTGGTGACGCAGGTTTGTATATGAAACCCGCGCTAACTAAGCGTAGCGTAGATGGTAAGAATTTTGCGTTTGGCGTGTTGTTGTTGACGTTGTTATTACCGGCAGTCTAGCACAGATTCGTACGTGGTAGTGTTTTTCGAAAAAGGGACGCGTAAAGGGAAAAGAAAGGCAAGTCATAATTGTGAATAGCAACAAGTGACATTCAAGATTCTAATTTTAAAATTGTCCCGAAAAGAAGGTGAAATAAACTGTTAGTGATTTCATTGAGTTCGTTGGATTTAAAAGGTAAAAACAGACAAAGGGGAATATTTTGAATAGAGAACGGAGGGCGCACAATAAGTGTTACGAGCATCGATTTTTGTCGGCTTGCTTGAGTACTCCAATTATTTCTTTTGTTTATGTTCTTGAGCGCGATTCCTGTTGCGATATATTACGAATTTAATCTAGATATGTTTTTATGTTGGAAACCGTTTTTGCTTTTTATATTCTTTTTTCTTGTCGATACACATTACGTGTAGTTTATAGCGATGCTGTAAGTTTAACAGGTTTATTTATAGTTAATCAATAAATATATGGAACGATATCTAAACATGATACCCAAGAAAATTAGAACATACATACATCGCTGTAGAAAAGACTTAACGACGAAACAAAAATAAATCTTTCATAGTCTTATTTAAAAAAAAATCCTAATGAGTATTTTACAACAACATCAATAAATAATAATGACCTAAGACATTAATTATGCCTCACGCATTAAATATACAAAAAATTGTTTATATTTCCTGATAATTGAAACATAAATTCGTAAATTGCAAAACTCTCTTGATTCGAGATTATCGAATACAAAACAAGGCGCACGATATTTTTAGACGTCATATGTAATAATGCTAAAATAAAGACTCGCATCACTACTCTGTATGATACGTCCGCCCAACTTTTAATAATGTAAATAGCGATGTTAAATTCGACGCAAACTGTTTTTTTAGGCGGTACCTATTCTTATTTCAAAATTTGAATTCTAAAATAAAACGCAAGTTAAAAAATCTGATTATTTAAGGTGTTTAAACGTTTTATCTTTAATTTATAACTATTTTGTCGCTATTCTAATTTAATTTATATGTTTCCTCTCACTTGAAACTTCATCCACGATCAGAATCCTATTTAAAGTCGATTGTGTTAAATTTCTAACTAGATGAACATGTTTGCTGTGTGATTATAACTTAATTTGCTTGTCATACATATTACATAATCTATCTTCACTAGATCCGGACAAAAATTGGTACCGTAACATTGAGTAACGTCAATATGCAAAGAAAGCGAATGTGTAAACAAGACTGTCAAGGTGTCGGGGTAACTTTCTTACCGGCCAATTTTCCACTATTAAATGACGTTGATGGAAATACAAATAACGAAAACAGTAGATGAAGAGATTTGAGAAATAATTTTTTATTTGGAAATGCAAATAAGTATAAACAGAGTTTGAATTATGAATTATCAAAAGATTTTTTGGCTCAGAAAGTAATTGACCACTTTGTCTCCAAGACGTGGTTGTTTTAATGACAACAATAGCTTCTTTATTAGTAGTAATTCATCTTCTATATGCTGTCATTTCGTGTACACGCTGTATCTTCTAAATTCTCTCCAGTGTAATCTATTGTATCATAGAGCATAGATATATACTTACGTAGTCACCATCAACTTTTTTAGTTTTATTAAAGACATTTAAAGCCTTCATCAAAGAAAGTCTTTTAGTATGTTAAGTAATTATAATAAACATTTCGAGTAGTTACCTTTTGATACTTGAAGTCATTCGAAGCTCGCAAGATTCCTAAATCTGAAACGGTAATTTCTTTGCGAGAAAGGACTGTAACTTTTTTCGTTTACGGTGCTGCATGACCTCTTTAAGCTTTCAAAGTAGCTGTCAGAAATAGGTTCTGTTAGTACTGAATTTTATTTTGAGCTTTTTGAACTTCAAAATGTTATTGAGCTCACACTGTTTAATAACCTAAATTCAGCCTTAATATTATATATTTTTCATCCTTTCTGACGCTTCAAAATAAGAAGAACTAAATTCCCAAAGAAGTTTGCAGATACATATGTATTTGGAAGCCGAATCGCCATGAATTAGATCGTATTTGTATTTGGCGGATTTATTAATGTGAGTGAGATTTTCGGTGATTTGTTTCATATATAAGTTGGCAAAGAATGGTTTTCCATATTTCATATTAAGGCCGTGTTTATTTCATGGTAGTTCCAAATATAGCAATTTTTTTGTGAGGTGCAAACAATTCGTCTTCTTGGTTAGTCAAAACCTGGTCAAAACTGTCATGGTATAAGGAATACACAAAAACATTCAAGTATGAAGCTACAGTAATATTGTACAAGGTTTGATAATTTACTTTTTTTAACCAATTTTTTCATAAATTATTGTACCACTATTGGCAAATTTTCTATCTTTTCTATCAATAAAATTCGATCTAAGCTTCAAACTATTCCACTAAGCATACAATAAAACTGGATCACTCGATGATAAGAATTTGCTGAACAGAAATTGGATTGTATAGATATGATATACAATTATGCTTTTTTTTGTTCTGTGTTCTAACACAATTGTTTCTACTTCGATACATATGTATCTAATGAAAGAATGTGGATATGGCCGGACATGTGCTAAAAATCGTAACTCTTGTTCTTCTCGTTAACTACATTACTTTTCCGCGACTCGTTATGATTGATTCTTACTCTCGGAAATGATTTTATCAGTTATTGCCATTTAAAACTCATGTGTGTGCGTGAAGGATATTTATTGCGACATATCTTTCTATATACATACTATACTCAGTAGTCGCTAAAGCGATTACATTCCTCAAATATTATTATAGAATTATGCTTTTATTTTTATGTATTTAGTTTGTTAGTTTGTTTATAACAGCGATTAAAATAAGCGATATCGTTAAAATATTCGTCATTCACACAAATCACTTTGTTGAATTCCAGCAAAAAATCTTTATAAATATAAAAATCTGATACGAATACAAAACGAATGAATGAGAATTTAGCATTGTTTAAAGGTTTTTTAATATTCTGGATATATTTTTGCAAGCACGTATCCTAATGTCAAGAGAACCAGTAGATGCTAGTATAGTTGTATTTTATTTTTGCCATGTCAGTTATTTTATCAATATTAATAAATGACGTACTGAAATGTTTACTAATCTATTCACACATGAATAAACACACCTGTCACTATTCAAGCTGATAGTGATGATGATTACTATATTTGTGTATTTAAATATGTAGAAATTATTAATAGTAACAAATTTATGCACAATGTTATTTATTAATGTGTTTCTGTCTTTAACTGTTGCTATGATGTAAATTGTTAAAAATACCTTGATTTATGTATTCTTTGCATTTCCTGTAGGGAGGAAATCTCAAAATATCTATATATCTTTATATTTTAAGTTTGTTCCAACAAGAATACGAAACTATCAGTAATAGTTGCAAACTATCAGGATTTTGCGCATTAGTAATTGTGCCTTTCCAACCAACCAAATTACAATTTGCAAACTGAAATTCGGTGTTCCAAGTAAATCAATAATCGATTGGAAACTGTTTGCTGATAGTCAGAACAATTTGCGAATTCTTTGCTGACTTTCAGAGTCTGTATACTTTACGAATGCGTAGCTTATTTTATTTTACCTGATTTTACATTGGTAGTTTATAATTTAGAGGTTAGTAGTTAGTCATTTAAAACGACGCCTTTGAGAACTCAAATTTGGTATATACTGGAAAATTTTTTTTGTATCAATTCAATTTTTTTACAGTGCAAAATAAAATTTCAAATTGTTTTTTAAGCGTTCCAACAAGGGCAAATTCCAAACAGTTACAAATTAATTTCTGATCGCGCATGCGCACTAAAATAAATATGCAAACTATCATAAACTGTATGTTGGAACAAACCTTTTATTACCATCATAATGTTACGTTTTAGGGTTGTTGTAACACAAATTTATATGCACATTTCGTATTTATATTCACAGCGTCCGTTCTAATTACGCGCTAGTTCAAGACTGTCCCGTCTACGAGATTGTCACCCTTATATACATAAAATATAGCTTCTAGAAGTCTCTACACTAAACTAGACTGTTCTAGAACGCCCTCTCTAGAATGTCTCCAGAAAACACGCGAACCATCCATATATCATAATTACAGTGCACTGCATAATCCATTTTAAACGGCTTTGTCGCTAGATGGCGCCATTCGTAACAATAACAATACTTTGAACTATATATGGATTGTAAGACACCTAACGTTAATAATCTTTTAAAACAATGGAGTGGTCACCTAATGCTCTGCGGTAATATTGTACCAATTGACAGTACTTTTACTCTGCATCAAGGAGATCTATCAGTATATTGCATACTCCGACAACTACGCTTTATTGACAATATCGGCAATTATTTAAGTCAAAAACGGTGCCGTAGGTCTTCGTAGAACAGCTTATAGAACGTTGATCATAAGTAGTAGGAAAGTTATTGTACAAAATGCCAGCATTGTGCCTCCATCATAAAGACAAGAACTTGAATTGAAACTAAATATTTCGTTAATCGAGGGGGTTCACCCAAATATAGCATCTAATAACTTATGCATGTGATTATATAGCTGCAATGCATATGAATTTTGTATTGAACCAATCCTCTTCATTGTGAAAATTATAGATTCCTTAACCGGAGAAAGTAGCTTCGTTAAATCAGAAATTAAAATCTTTATACTTAATCTCGAGGTTGTAATTGATGAACACGCTGATAAGAGTAGGAATGCAACATTTCTCTGTTTAAAGCCCTAAAAACGAAGTTACATAAATCTTGCAGAAAAGTGACAATTGTGCCACGTGTGTTTTAGTTATTTACGAACCAAGTGCGTGAAAATATATTTCGCGAATGAATGGCCAGTTATGGACACGAATTCGCGAAATGTTTCACGCACGAAGCTTGTACAATATTTCACGATTCGCAAATCGTGAAAGAACATGTTTTGATAAGCGAGTACAAAAACTAAATTTGTAATTCTTTTCTTCCTGACAATTACGAACGTTGTCTAAAGTATGTCACCTAGTAAATAAAATCATCTATTTCAAAGCAATCTTTCGAAACCTAATATTCATTTTTTGAGCAAGTTCAGACAGTTCTGTGCCTCGATACCTTCAAAACAAACTCGATCGAAAAAAGTATTTCGCAAGTTTTGCTTTCCAATCCGATCTTGAATTCGAACTTTCATTTTTCGCCTTTTGATATAAATCATTCTGTATAACCTATAAGTAAAGCTATGCACTAAAAATATAGAACTAACGAGAAAAAATTATAGATTATGGTTGGGGTGGCCCAACGGATTTCTTTCATAGCGACCTTTTCCGATATATTTCTCTAACTTTTCCTGCCTTTTAAGGCTTATCGTCTTTGAGAGCAGCTCCATAATGTAGCTATGCATTGTGAGGTTCTCTAAACCCAGTACTAGAAACCTTGTCCTCGCCAGGTCCTTGCAATGGCACAGCAATAAATGAAGCAATGAACAATGAGCCGGGGTTTAAAATTTTATCAAAAAAAAATAAGATGTAAAGATTACGTTAACAATAACAAAGTTGATAGCAACTGAGAAACCCAAGCAGCCATGCCTAATTTTATTATCGCATCTTTGTTATAAAACCAAAAACTTCTAATTGACCAATTCGTGAATCAGTCTCCATATTTCTTTGCATTTAGTACATCAAAATTGATAAATAGGCTTTGTGGAGTAAAATTTCTTTAGAACGCATATTATTTTGAAGTGTAAGATATTCTACCTAAAACATCAGCGTTTACGATCACGTTCACTTTTATTGTAGAATATCTCTAAGTATACAAGTTATTGTTTCATCACAATTTGTGTTTAATATCCAGTTACCTTCACGTTTACACGTACACGTTTATATATAATACATATACATATATTATACATCATGAAGATTTTACAGCTGACATGACTCTTCACATTACTTTCTTTAAAGCAAATCATAATGTATAATGTATAATCTGGTAGATGAGATCCCACTTTTGAGGTTCATGTAACACTTTACTACCAATTCAGCATCTTACTTTTCAACTTGGGAAAGTGCCATAACGGACAATACATACTACCTCTTTGTTCCTCAGATTAGAAATAGCCACAATTATGAAACTGTCAAGGTGAATGCATAAATGTAAATGTATGAAGCAGGTGTTGAATGTAAAATGTGGTCGTTAAATTCCATATGTATTTATGTATATTTGTAATAGGTTTGCTGCAAGAACCCCATTATTGTGACGTATTGTGGTCGTAACAAATTTACTTTTGTCTTCGTTTCATACATATGTTTCAAATTTGTTAGAAGTTGTGTTTTTTAGAAAAAACCATAATTACTACATTTAGTCGTATGATTATTAATTTCTTCTTATTACGGAATTATATTACATAAAAATGAAGATAAAAGTTGACAGTATAGCTATTAATAAATTTATTAGTTAATCGTGTGTATGATCGCGTTCAGTAAACTAGATATTACATACTTTGCTTTTATTAACTCTTCACATTCACGCCAATATATCCAGGAGGAAATAAGAGAAACCAATGAAAAAATACGAGGAAATTTATCTTAGCGCGACCTAAAATCGGCCAAGTTAATGGCACATCTTCGCACATAAACTACACACGACTTATTGTTTGGGGTTGAGGCGACGACCTATTTTCATTCTCTGGAGCTTTTAATGACAGCGCTAACCCACTGCGAGTTCATCGCGTTTCAGAGGTGATTTGAAAATCGGAACAGACGAGAAACGGTCGATTGTATCTTTACCCTCTCGAAATATGTTATCATCTTTCGAGATAAGTGGATATGTCAAAGTTGTTTTTTGTAGAGAGTCTATTTTGCGAATAAGTCAACGGCATCTAGATTAATCTTTACAGGATTGGAAGATGAAAGCTTAAATATGGAGAAAATAAATTTACTTTGTCTCGGTGAATAAACGTAGTTGATCTTGATATGATGTTAAAATTAGAATAAATCACGCTAGGTTGTATTTGTTTCAAAATTCAAAAATACAACGATGAATTCGATTAGTTTTGTCCCCAACCCTTATCGCTATAGTTTACTAATAAAAAATCGTATATGACATCTATTACTGGATGACATATATTAGCTCACCTACTCCTGTTTTGAATTTTTGATACTAAATAAATGCCTTTTACTACTTTAAGCAATTTTTAAACATATCATGTTCACGTGCGTCTTATAAAATTCGCTACTTCTTTGGATAATGGACGGATCATGATAAGACACGTTTTGCCTCAAAAAAAATATATGAAAGAGATATAGTTACTTATATTATAAAGTTTAAACAGGAGATTACCTAGAGGTGAGTTATCCTCATGATATAATAACCGATTTGTAACCAGTTGTAATTTTTTACCTGTACAGTCTACATATGTTACCATCAGCACACAGAAATTAATCCGATTTTGCATTACATTGAAATTTTTGCATTCTCAGAATGAGTGGAGCGCATGAAAAATTAAGGGAATGTACAAATTAAACGGGAATATGTCTATTTTTGCTGCAGAAGCTGAAGCCATCATGAAAGCTGTTGAATATACA
>SMLS01071747.1:0-18780 GCA_004785975.1 Popillia japonica | reverse complement strand
CGATTCATTTGTACGTCATAGTAGTTAAACCACTCCCTTTTTTCTCTAGAACCGATCAACTCAAGGAATTAATAGATCTGTACATATGTGAGTTTATATCAAATTGACTCAATGTATGGTAGTAACATTAGTTAAACGTTTTTTGAATTCGCAATGTCCCGTATGTGTGTAAACAATCCTAACAGTTTTTGTTATGTATGTGGAGAATTCACCGTAGAATAGCATAGACGAAATATTACACCTGTAATAGAAAAAGCGTATAACCTTTATTTTAAATTAAAAATTACAAATTAAGACAAGTTGTGGACCCCTCACAATGTCTGTGCACGATGTGCTGTTACTTTGAGGAGCTGGGTAAAAGGTAACGGCATAGCTATGCCATTTGGTAGGCCTATGATTTAGCGAGAACAAAAGGATGATTCGACAGACTACTACTTTTAGATAAGGATAAAGTTACCTATCCTAGTTTTCCTTCTTACTCTCGTCCAGTTCCTTATTCGGAAGCTTTGCCAGTACCAAGTTCTATGGATGTTTCGAACCAAGAACATGTTGAAACCGAGATAGAAGAATACATTTCGTTGTCGGACACCGATGAAGAGTATTTGCCATCTGAAGAGGACACGCCTCATTAAATAAATCAATTGGAATGAAATGACCTAGTTCGAGCTCTCAATTTATCAAAAACTCAGGCAAAAATATTAGGATCAAGACTGCAAGGATGGAAGTTGTTAGCTCCGGGTACGCGTATTTCTGTACATCGAGATCGCAAGAAAGAAATGTCGCATTATTTTTCAATTGAAGAAGGTCTTTCATTTTGCAATAATGTTGACGATTTAACGCGAGAATTAGGTTACAAACACCAACTGGAAGAATGGCGTCTCTTTATAGATGCTTCTAAATTGAGTTTGAAAGCTGTTCCTCTACATATGTATAGGAAACATCTACCCCTCCATTCCTGTTGATCATGCCGTGCACATGAAGCAAACATGATAATATGAAACGTCTCCTTGATAAAATCAACTACAAAACCTATAAATGGTATGTACAACAGTGCTGATCTCAAAGTAGTTGCAATTCTACTTGATCTACAACTTGAATTCACAAAGTATTGCTGTTTTCTTTGTTAATGGGATAGTCGAGCGAGAAATTTGCAATATACTGTTAAGCAATGGCCAAGCAGAATACAATATACTCCTGGAGAAAAGAACGTAGTCCATAATTCGCTGGTGGAGCCTCATAAAATACTTTTACCGCCATTACACATAAAACTAGGTCTGATGAAGAATTTTATCAAAGAATTGGACAAAGAGGGACCAGGATTTCGATACCTTAAACAAAAATTTCCTAATATATCTGAGGCAAAACTTGAAGAAAGGATTTTTATAGGACCTCAGATTAAACTGTTACAACAGAATCGAGAATTTGACGTCCTCTTGAGCGACTTAGAACGGAGTCTCTATAATGAGGGTTTCCGGGTGTTGACCGTGTCATGATTAGTAAAATATATACAGTACAAAATAAAAATAAAAACCTTCTGAGGTTTTCGCCTCTAGCGTGGTTGACACGTCGAGTTACCGTGGCCTTCTGACGCCCCTCACCTACCAGAAGGTTTTCGCCTCTAGCGTGGTTTACACGTCGAGTTACCGTGACCTTCTGGTACCCACCCAGTTAACCTCTTTTGCTCCTGAAGAAGCCGCTTACTTTAGTGGCGAAACGTCGAGTTATTGTATATCTTGTGCATTTTATTTTTATTTTTATTTTGTACTGTATATATTTTACTAATCATGACACGGTCAACACCCGGAAACCCTCATTATAGAGACTCGGGCCGTGGAAGCCTTCGATATCATTTAGAACGGAGTGCTTGGGATGCATTTAAAAGTGCGACAAAGAATTTCTTAGGAAATAAAAAATCTGAAGATTACGAGGAAATTGTTAGTGAACTTCTTAGAAGTTACCATGCATTAGGCTGTAATATGAGTCTTGAAATACATTTCTTGCATTCGCACCAGAACTTCTTTCCCCCGAATCTTGGCGATGTTAGTGACAAGGATAGGGAAAGATTTCATCAGGATATTTCCACTATTGACAAACGCTATCAGGGCAAGTGGAATAGCGAGATGCTTGCTGATTACTGTTGGACTTTGATTTCGGAATGTTCTTCATCCCAATATAAAAGAAAAGTGAAAATCCTTAGTTAGTGTTAATATTGTATGATCAATATGAATTTCATTTATTTATAATACCAGACGTGACAGCGGAAATTTGTTTTATAATAATTATTAGGAATATAAAACAAAATTAGTTTGTATATAATTCATAAAGAAAAATTTAAAAAATGAAAATTTGTTGTTCTGTGTAATTGGTTTTCAAATGTTTATATCTCTAAAAATTGTGAGTGTATATGTAGTACCAATTGTTGTAGAACAAATTAAGCGCACTCTGTGTCACTTTCTCACGAAAAAAGTATTTTGGTAACTTAAAAATCTTCTAATCCACACTTTCCTATCTTCGTCTCAATTTGTTAAGTTTTTTTTACTAGCAAACTTAGAATGCCTTCTTTACTTCGTAGCTGAAGATGTGCACAAATTCTTTATTATACGAATTCGCATAATGTCTTACTAACGTAGATTTTACAAACCCCTGCTGCTCCATTCAGTGCTACTACAGCATACTTAAAACGCTATGCTGGATCACCAATATCACTACATTTAACGTGATTAGACAAAAGACCTGATAATCAGATTGAATTTTTACTTGCAAAACATACGTTAACCACAATTATCTACAATTAAAACAAAGAAATCGGTTTTCAACATTTTTGCGCAATTTAGAAGGCAACTAGCTCCATTCTCCTTTTAGGCATCTATTTAAACGTGACATATAACTTATAAATAAAATATAAACAAAAAAAATCTCCACAAATAATCAACATCATCCATCAAAGACTAATGTAAATACATACTTCCGCTCGTTGTATATTATATATCGTATTCTATTCGTTCTACGTTTCAACCCTTATTTATTAATCGGGGAAAATCCGCCCGTCTATGTTAAACAATACACCTCGGACTTGCACAAGCCTCAGACTAGGAGTACACGTTTGTATGCATATACAAACAACCTTGTCGTATCGGCGGTGTAGTCGGTGGTCGCAGGTATTACACGAATATCGTGCAGCCTGTGCATATTATTTATTATGAAATGTCGTTTACCAAGTGCCATACAATAAAAACGGACACTTTGTTTACACACGCTTCCGTGAGCCACGGAAGATTACGATCGATGTCAAATAAACGGGCGCGCAAAAGCTCCGCTATGGTGAATTTTGTATACTGTACATTCTACGTGCTGTTACATTCTTGCTTGTAAGGATTCGTTTCTTTTGGTTTAATTTATTACAAGGAAATCGTAGAAAATTTGTTAACGATAAAGAGAATTGATGGGGGAATGCTGTGTATATGTACCTAATGAAGTTACGAACGAGGTAAACATGGGCAATCTACAGTTCTTAAATATTTTGAGTACAAGTAAATTCCATGCCTGTACTTTTGTCGTTTTTGATCCCTGAGTATTTTTTAGTATATTTTAATTAGATTACATAAAATGTCCAAAGAGATCAATTGGCTTTCAGACAAAGTCATGAAGGTATCACACAGAGAAATGTATAGAAATATTTAAAAACGATTCTTTCGAATATATTCTATGCAGCCCAAAATAACGTTTGCATTTTTACGATGTTTTTCTGTTAATTCTAGCTGATTGCATGTTTTGTTACCATGCTTGATAAAATCGAATTTAGGCCAATTTATTTGGGTCTGTAGTTTTGTGTTGTTTACAACATTTTCAATTGATTTTCTCCAAATCAATAAGACTTCAAGATTCAAGATTCAACACTAGTGGAAAAAGGAGGTCAAAGTCGTATAAAATTTTATTTTCTAAATTAAAAAAAAAAATCAAAATTCAATATATTGTTACTAAGGATTCAACCAACCACCATAACAATTGGTGGGTCCATTGGGCGTCCAAAAACCTAACTTGTCTACTTATGACAACAATAGTGAATTGTCTTATTACATTACTATCATTACTGGAAACCAGATAGTTTTTCCACTTTTTAGGTCAATGATAGCACTGCAATTCGAACAAAAGCCAAATTTATTCCCAAACCTTTACAATATATATAATCTGGTTTTCGTAACAACTTCGTCAGTGGAATAAAATTGACGTTTACTTCGTGTCAAATTATAAATAAATAACTAGCCATGCCTATCAACACAATTATCTACAGACAAAGACATTCAGTGATATATAGGATGATGTTTACAATATAGTGGACAATTTAAGATTTGAAATGTAAATTTATAATCATAACACTAATGCTCCTTATATCAATGTATTTTTTTGTCAAGCTCTAACAATTCTGTTCAAGGACTAGGGAAAAACATGGCAAAAAAACCTAGTCAAGAGCTTAATTTATAAAATTCAGGCGTGATTAGGTGATTAAATTATTATAAATAATATTTAAATTCTCTATATCTGTTCTAAAATTGACCGCGTTATTTTCTTTTTTAATGTATATCATTTCATATATTAATCTTTTTTTATAACTATTTTCTTTTTTTAAAATCCTAACATTTTCAAAATCAAAGTTATGTCGTAATTCTTTAGAATGCTTAGACAAAGCAGTTTCCGCGGTTATGTTATGCATTACAGTGTATTGATGATTATACAGACGTTTTTTTAGATACTGTCTAGTTTGCCCTACGTAACATTTATTACAGTCTTTGCATTCTAATTTATATACGACATTACTTTGATTATCTTTTTTAGTTTTAGTTTTTGAGTTTGTAAATAACTGTCTGTTATTGTATGGTGTAAATGTAATGTTTATATCTGATTTTTTAAATTTGTATTTAATTTTGTTACTTAAGTCGTTAATGTATGGAATTGTGTGATTTATTTTACTATTTTGTTTATTGCCTGTGTTGTATATTTTATGTATTCGTTTTTTTATTAATTTCTCGTAAAATTCTTTTGGATAACTATTTTTGTCCAAAACTGATCTAACTTTTCTTAAATTCTCTTACCTAAAATCAGGATGTGCTAATTTAATAGCTTGGTCAACTAAATTATTAATTACGCTTCTTTTAAAATTTACGAAAGTATTTGAATAGTAGTTTAGGTGTCTGTTGCTACTAGTGTCTTTTATGTACCAATTCGTTTTTATGTTCGTGTTATTATGTATTATTTTAACATTTAAAAAATTTATAGAATTTTGATATTCTTTTTCAAACGTAAATTTTAATCTGTCATCATAGGAATTAAATGTGTGTATAACATGTTCAATTTTACCTAACGGTATGCAACATATGCAATCATCTACATACCGCTTATAGCGTGGTTTACACATCGAGTTACTGTGACCTTCTGGTACCAACCCAGTTAACCTCTTTGCTCCTGAAGAAGCCGCTTACATTAGTGGCGAACCGTCGAGTTTATTTTATATCTTGTGCATTTTATTTTTATTTTGTACTGTATATATTTTTTACTAACCATAACACGGTTACACCCGGAAACCCTCATTATAGAGACTCGGGCCGTGGAAGCCTTCGATATCATTTAATCTACATACCGCTTGTAAAATTCAACATTAAAAAAATAAAAATACATACATTACTGGAAATACGTTTTACAAGTTTTATCTCTGTCCCTTAATACATCTACAGTTACCTTGAATGTTTCCGAAATTATTGTGTGTTCTTGATACGCAGCCAGGACTATAACAATTAATATGGATTGTTGAATTTTTTCTACAGTTTCTAGAGTTTCTTGCAAGTTGCATTCTTTTTAATTCCTTTAAAACACGTTTATACATTTTTCGTAGATACTGGTAGTCAATGCCAACCTTCTATCATAACTACTGGCCAAAGTTCATAACAAAATGAAAATAATTGCATTGGTATTTAAATACCAGCGTTTAGTGCGGTTTTACAGCTGATGTCATCATTGGACCATATTTCTACGAAGAAATGCAGAATGGAAAAGCCGCGTCTGTAACTACAAACGATGAACGATACCTGCAAATCTTAAGAGATTATATTATTCCACAGCTGCAAAACGAGCTTCACAGAACCGAAAACATCATTCCTATGCAGGGTGGAGCCCCTCGCACATTTTCCGACCAGGTCCCAAACAATCCATAATGATTTTCTCAAAAACTATTTCGAACTCGAGGATGTGCTCAAATGAATTTCAAGAAGAACTATCGGAAACAAAGCATTAGTATTTTCTCCAATGGTTAAACCGCCATAAAGGCGCTGAGCATTATCAGCTCAAGATAAGTCTGGGAATGTATCGAAAGACTAAACAAGCTCGGTGAAGGAAAGAGAATTGCATTTTGTTGGATACCAGAACACACAGGAACCAGCGGCAACGACAAAGTTAACCTTTTACCAAAGAACGTCGCCAAAACTTCATTTCTGGAACCGAAAACATTCCCTAGCAACCACAAAAAAGAACCCAAAGACAGGGAGAGGCAGTTCAGAACATTCGTCTGGAAAACACCTCTTGGATTGGGAGCTTCCAAGGTATTCCTTGGAAATTTCAACAACCAAAGTACAAAGAGCTTTGTTACCTTCGCACAATCACAGAAATATGTGCTAATCATCTCGGAATAGGTGTTATAGACGAAGGAGAGATAGCTTCTCTGCCCATATGTTATTTGATTTTGTGTTAAGGTTATTTTCAAATTGTATATAAAACATTATTATGGTTCTGTCAAAATACGGAAGGCTCTAATCTAATGTAACTTATAAATGCTTATAATTTTGCAACACAAAAAAAGAATTTAAATTTATTCATTTTTAAAAGAAAACCAGTCAAAACTGCAACAATAATCCTGATAACAATCATACGAGCATGCTGTACAACTCATATGCAACAAACCGTCCATGGCATCGCATACGTCATCCGAAAAGAGCATAAGCACAAGTAACCTGATGGAACAGATGTCACCCTCAAGTCATGAATAATTCAGCGCACACCCTCGTACATATTACACCTCCGTTCTTTATGTAACGCATATCGTGTTGTACTAAATGAACATAGTGAGCCGGGTATTTACCAAATGGGGACCGTTGCTACAGCGGCAGCGGCCGGAAACCCTCTTCCTCCACACGCCCCGTTCCTGACGCTACATTCTTCCGTTTACTCCTCGCGGAAAAACGTCCACGAAAATTACCCTCCAGTTAAACTATTCGGTCATAGCTTAATGAGGCGTGAATTTAACAAAACGAATTACTAAGTAACATACGTTCCCCGAGCCCTTTATCGAATGCTAATTTAAAGGCGGACTACAGAGGTCGCGACATTCGATGGAAATTAAGTCGTTCGTGTATGTAAATATCTGCGAAGTGAAGGTGTTATTAATATTTATAATTCAGGATGTCTAGACGAAAAATAGAGGAAGGAAATGTCAATATGTTCTTAAGGTATTGCTACATTATTGACTTTAATAATGCTGGGTTGGTTATTAATTTTTGCTTCGTTTTTAATGAGGAAATCTAGATATCTGTAATTGCTACCAGACTAGGACGGAGAAAATATAATTGCACAGCTCATTGATAAAACACGTTTTAATGATACGAAAACTATAAAGCCCGTACGAACAAAAACTAACGAAAATAAAAGTCGATTTTAATTCGGAAAAAGCTCCCGGATTCAAGCTAATTAAAATAGCTTCCAGGTAAAGAAATGGTAAAGCTAACTAATCTGTTTAATACTAAGTTTAAACTAAAATATACCCAGTAAGGTACAGATGGATATTTGTCCTTCCAGCCATATCTACCTTTTTTTTTGAAAAGCTGATACCAATGAGATTAAAACGGATTATTGGATATATTAATCTAATACCATAGCAATAATTTATCTACTTTATCCTTAATTATTAACATGATAGAAGAATTACTCTAATACGCACAAGTAGAACACACTTTTAACTGATTTTGGTACTATTTCAAATAAACTAAGTTCCATTTAGTTGATGAAGATGCTTCCTGTTCAAAATCGTCAAAAAATTTTTGAGGTACTTTCATACTTCTGGCGTATTCGGTTTTACCCCAGACTGGACCTAACCCTCATTCATAATCTATACCTCCAAATCAGGTGATACAGCTCCCCAGAGATCTGGATGAAAAAAATTTCAGATGGAGAAGCTATTTCAAGTGCTGCTTCTAGCTGGCGTCATCTCGTATCTACTCAAAGAAGGGGAAGTTTGAAACTCCCTGTACCTGGACGTTATTCACAAATCATTTCATGGTCTGATCATCCTCAGCGTCCTGTCTTGAAAAATATTTTCAGCAAATTTATTTGAGACGTTAGGATGCTGCACCAGGTTACGAAGAGCCATAAATGCGGTTATTTAGTTTGTAAAAGTCTTTTTGAAGACTAAAAAGTGATGAACAGCCTGAGTTGTTAACCTTATCTAGCACACAGCCGTCTTGGCTTCATTTTTGTTCAAACATATAAGCAAGACGAGTGTAATTTTTATTGTTGCAATTGTCAGAATATAAGTTACGAGGAATGCTTTCACTAACGTCGTCTTATTCCTAGGCTCTTACACTGCTTTGTGAAGCTTATAGTTCAAGACTGGCTTTGATTAGGTTGTTCTATTGCACTAGAGTTTTTCTGTGTGTGGGTTTTCGAACTATTAGTCTTTATGTTCTAGTAATTATGTGTGCTGCATGACTACTTACACTTTTTATAAAATTTTCAGTTTGTCACCTAGTTAATGACAGCCCCATACGTGTAACCATTGCCCAAATTTGATCCGGAGGGGTTTTAGTTGCTGTTGGAGTAGGCGGTTAGTTCCTCTGAGCTTTTCTGTGCTAATAGGTATTTATTTTTACAGTTTGTAATCGTAACTACACTAGGAAAGCTAGACTAGGTCTAAAAAGTGAACTTCTGCAATACCTAAATGTGAATGGTGCTTTTGACACATTTAGTGTGTTTAGTTAGAGTGTATTGCTTCATATATCTCTTGATACGCATTGGTGTCATACATTTGGGATTATTGTCATGATAAATACAAAGTCTTCTTATTAGCCACCCCAACCCGTTACATTACCTCTATGTCATCTTTCATTCTAGTAACGACCCAAGCGTACAAAATCATTATATCAGTCACTGAGAAGCTCTGTGCTTTTGACCAAAGAGTTAGAACTTTTGTCAACAGAATTTTTATTAGTTGCAATTTGTGAGCTGTTAAGTGCTATTTGGTGGTGGTTAAAACGATCGTTTTCGTTAGTTTTTGTTGCGATTTCGGGAGAAGCGAAGTTCAGTTCTTGCTTCGTTAGAATTTTAAAGTGATTGGATTTCCACATGAAATGTTATTCTTGGCTAATCTGGTGCCACCATGCTCAACCACTAAATAGCCCATAAATCGTAATTACAAGTTTCGCTAATCTTTTTGGTATTAATCGTTTAGGTAAAATTAATAAAACCGCTAGAATTTCTGCAAATATTTATAAAAAAAATTGCAATAAAATATATTAAAGGTCCCAAGTGTTTTTGGTAAGAGCGTTTCTACATTTCCAATTTCGCAAATCCCTTTTAATCATCGTATATAAATATACTCACTAATCTTCTAACATTATACGATCTGCCTGCTTTTTTCCTAATTTCCATTTCATGTCCTAAATGAATTCATCTATTTTATAGGACAATAAACTGCAATTACGCACACGATTACACTAATCTAAATACTACGCACTTGTAGATTAGTTTCATCGTACTTTCTGGTAGAAAAATCTCTTGTATTCCAATCCAAGCATTATCGTTTATTGCATCTATTACCATTACAGATAAGCTAACTTTATTACTGAAACGGTCCTAATTGCCATATTGACTAAACGATATTTACGATACGCGAGATTTGGAGCTGTAAAACTACAACCAAAGCCAACGTTGTAAATATATCTTATTGATTTTCGGGTAAATATTGGTTTTCATATTAATTAAGGATCAACTTTGTTGCTAACTGTATAGATAGATAAATGGATGGTTGAGATATTTTGGTAGAGAAATTCAAGGATTACGTTGTTTATAAGCTGTCTGAA
Source organism: Popillia japonica (assembly GCA_004785975.1). Lineage (NCBI taxonomy): Eukaryota > Metazoa > Arthropoda > Insecta > Coleoptera > Scarabaeidae > Popillia > Popillia japonica. Next base: position 8,662 of record SMLS01071747.1, on the reverse strand, counting down.
AATACTACTATAAATGAATCTTATGCAAAGTTCTATAATCAGCTGAGTAAAGTACAGGACGCCTCTGCCACGAAGAGGTTTAACAAATATACTGTAAACGCCAAATTAGATGGCGCGAGATGAAGACGCGCATACGCCTACTTACCGAAGAAGAACTTATCATCGATACTTCTTTCACTTTCTCTTACTTTTCTGCGAAGAGGGGTGACTAATATAGAAATATTTAGTTATGGCGTGTTCGTCTACAAGTGTTAGGTAAGCGTAACAAAATGCCTTAGACTTCGAAGACGTCAAAATTATTACCGTGTTAGTGACTTTGACAGGGGTAGAATTGTAGCCTATCGAGATGTTGGTTTGTCCTATCGCGAAATTGGCCGACGTGCTAATTATACTGCAATGACGGTAATGCGTGTGTGCCGTGTGTGTACAGAAGAAGGTAGAGGAACACAAAGAATGCCAACTGGTCAACACGTCAAATCGCTGTTGAATGGTTTGTAGAAAAAGCTAGACCTGTTAGTATGCGTACACTATAACGCTGCATTAGAGCCTTTGGACTTTTTTCGCACCGTCCACGATAAACCCTTCTTTTAACTGCATACCACTGTCGTCGACGCTTGAATTGGTGAAGAGAACGGCAGCATTGGGAAGCAGAATGCCATAATGTTGTTTTCAGCGACGAATCGCAATTCTGTGTAGGTATGCACGATGGCCGTACAAGATTACGACACCGGGGTGAAGAGCGGACCGATATTGGGTTTGCTATTGAGAGACATGTACACAGGACTGTTGAATTAATGGTTTTGGGGGCTATTGCTTATGGTAGCCGATTACCACTTCTGTTCATTCGAGACATTATGACAGCTGTGCGTTATGTTGATGACGTTCTACAAACCACTTTACTACCTTATCTAGATGGCCGCCTATACGTCTTTTTTGAGCAAGACAATGCACGTCCTTATATTGCTGGTCGAACTATAGACTTTCTCCAAGCAGCAGGCATTAATGTTTTGCCGTGGCCACCTCGTTCCACGAATTTAAACCCCTTCGAACATGTGTGGGATATCATGAGGAAGAAACTGTCCACTTTACACCATTCGCCAAAAACTTTGGCGCAGTTAATCAACGAAGTTCAAGTTGCTAGGAACGAGCTGCCACAAGCAGATATGGACCATCTCATTTTCTTGATGCCTAGACGTGTACAGGTACACTCCTCAGCTACGTGGTCGCCAAACACATTATTAATTCGTGTTACATGTTAATAAAATTTTTTGCAAATGTTATCGCTTTTGCAACGCCAAAAATCAAGTTAAAATAATGATTTTGGCAGAGAATCTTTATACGTATCGAGGCATTTGAATCTCATTGTACATGCGTTTATTTATTCCAAATCTAATATTAGATAAACATACTAGAAACTTACTGACTGGACCACGTACATATAAGTATCAACATATTGAAAATGCTACCAGTAAAATTGCGCAACTAATAAATAAGGAGCGGTATTAAAAGTAATAAATCAATTTCAGAGATATTCTTCGAGATAAAAAAATCAATAAATTTGAGCAAACGATACCGAACGCATAGATTTTAATTGAAAATATTACTAATCCAGCTATATAAAAGGTATTATTAATCAATTAATCTGTGCAATAAATTTATTATCAGGGCAAATAAAAACAGATTAAGGTCCGCTCCATATGTGAGCGTTTTTGTATACACGTATTGTCAATAATACGATCATCGATCTTGAGCATTCTAATTTTCCAAACCGCTGCTTATCAATGTTCGGCGACCAATAAAAGGTTTTAGAAGTGGGATTCGTTCCTATATTAAAAATTCCAGATTTTACAACTGCCTTTATCTCCAGCGTGACAAAATATTGATATTTTTTTTTTCTAAATACTACATACCTTTATAAATAAGCACACAGATATTTTTACGTTTATCTTGAATTCATTGGCAAACAAATAACCAGATTTTTTTTGTTAGAAAATCTGGAAAATATTTTAAGCCAACAACATCTGTTAAGATTAAGATAACAGTTTAGAAAATTGTTAAAGGTCATCCCTAATCCTTGCCGAAAAAGGGAGATATTCCCATTATTTTTATTCACAAGAAGTTTAATTTTAGCCATAAAATCTAGGATTAAAAATTAATAACGTTTGCGAAAAATATTTCTGTAACATGTGATAGTAGTATCTAAGTAAGTAGGATCTTAAAAAAGATATTTTAAATATTTTAATTGATTTGTTTACATTGTGGATCTGGATGTCATCTATATAATACCCGTTTTGAAATGTTTTGAATGACAGGAGTAATCAATTTTCCTCGTAAAAATACCGCGAAGCTTCAGATTTTATTTGCAAAAAAGATATTACAGAATGTTGAATTACTTATGTTAGGATTAGAATCATTGTCAATATGTTTCCGTTGTATATTTGTTATAAATGAATACAGTAATAGGACGGGGCAAAAATATGTACAGGCTGTTTCAAATTGCGAGATACTTTTGTAATCTTCTCTTAGTTTCTCTGTTTGAATGGGCTAATGGTAATGAAGTCCCTACGATTTATCTGCCACCACACACCACTCACGCATTATAGCCAGCTTGTTTTTTTACTAAATTTTATTTGTCAAACATGGATATAGAAATCAAATTCTGTATCATATAGCGCGATAAAGGTATCAGGTTGGTGGACACTTTCTGCATAGAGGAAAAACTGTTCAAGGCAACCTTTCTGACAAATTAGAGTCGATTCCAACTGTTCCTCGAATTCAATCAGAAGCAAAGCAACTTGATAATAGCTAGGACAGCTAAACCAGAGATAATCCCAACAAAACTATTAATAAATTTAAATATATCAATTTACTATATAGAGTCGTTACAAAAGCGATTTTTAAGGTATTTATATTTTAAGAAGTATGGTACTTTTTCTGATTTATCATATGAATCCCTGTTACTGGTATTTAATTTTCAAAGCCTCTGTGAACATAGAATTTTCATTATTATATCTACAGAAATTGATTCACAATGTTGTTGATGACTCTGTATTTTTGTCACGCCTACTGTTTTATGTTCCTCCTGTGAACCGTAGAAGGCCAATTAGTTTTCAAAACACGAGAGCTGCTACAAATTTATATAAAAATTCACCATACATTGTTATTTATACAATTTTCGTAATTACAATTTGGATAGATTTGGTGACAGCTTTATAACATTTATGGCTTCTGTTAAAGAATGTATTCATTTTGCTTAGTATTGAGTTTTAATTCTTATGAGTTAATTATGTGATGTGTTCTTTCTTTCTTTCTTTCTTAATTTTTTTTCTCTCTCTTTATTTCTTTAATTCACGTTGAGTCTCTTATATCTTTAACTTTTGGTATTAATATTTATAACCGTGTAATTGGAAATTTCTGTTTGGTTAATAAATGGATTATTATTATTATTATTATTATTATTATTATTATTATTATTATTAATAATAATAATAAAAATGTTGCCTCTCTAAAGATTAGAAGGAAAAAAAAGATGAAAAAAGTTTGACAACCTCATTAATTGTTAAGAATCGCTAACAGCTACAGAAAAAGTTTGATGGGAAACTTCAAAAAGAAGTGAAGAGAGAATATTCAATTGAACAAAAAAAACAAGAGACCAAAAACAGAATTTCAGTGATACTGAATCAAGTTTTAAAATTTACGTCAGTAGCCCAAACCTAACTTCAGCAAATTAGGAGTAAACTTGCTAAATAGAAGACGTTTAAAACCGCTGGGCATAAGAAGAGAATTATGGATGAATATAAAGGATACCAATGAAAAAAGTGTAGTTGGTTATATTGTGCAATGTGTAAATATTGGTTATACAGTACCCAATTGGGATATTTTTGGAGCATTTTGTATAGACTGTACTATTTACAATATTATACCTTCATTCTATACTAAAACACACATAAGTACAATAAGTAAGTTTATAATTTTAAAAATTATATAAGATCAAAAGAAAATGCCGTTAAGCAACAAAAAAAATAGAAAAGGTTATAATTTAGCAATGGAAAAATATCTGCAATTTAAAGCTAAGTACCTACATATTAATAAAGGTTATCAAAATTCAAATTTTTTGTCTGCTCTTTTTCACTAAATTTTTTGAAAATAGTCGCTATAGTGGTGACGGTGATCATGTATAGGTATAACAAAATTGAGTTTCCGAAATGTAGTATTTTTTGTAACTCCAATAAAAATTAGCCCCACATTGAATATACAGACTGGCCCAGATTTAAAATCGTACTAGAGAAGTCTTTATTTTAAATTTGGAAATCTAGTTCGCTGTAGCTTCGAACATTTAAAATTTAGTACAAAAGGTTTCGTCTTTCTAGGACCATCATCCATTTCGCACCATAGTTACCCATTTCGTCGTAACGTTTCGTCATAGCAATGACCATCTTTAAGGTCAAACTTTATTTTAATTTTAAATCTACAGAGATAAGCTAATTATTATTATTATTATTATTATTATTTGAAAGCATTGGTTATTAAATAATTCGTAATAATTTGTTTCTCCGACAAGATCTGAGATTTGAAACCCAATATTGAAGATGATGATTGTGTTGACGAAACGTTACAAAACGGTTAAATATGGCATATTACTAAATTTGTCACATCAACTGCATTAATGATTTATAACAACACAGACAGATCTGTGTCTAAAATTGTAAACTTGATGATGCCTGTGGTGGATGAATGGATGGAGTGATGAAAAACGTTTGTCATTTAAATTAAAATATTGGAAAATACGGAGAAAAATAATGCTTACAAATTACTATTGCTATTTCTCAATGAAGCATCCATTACTCAACTTAAATTCTGGTATGCGGAACGTTTCTAATAAAATTTTGTTTTATCGAGAATGTTTAGATAATTGCGTACTTCGATATGGAAATTCATGAACCAGCCACCCGTTATTGCATAGATTGCATAAAAAATGATTTAGTATTCCTGTTTTCTTTGACCTAAAAACACATTCGTCAATAAATGCAACAATAAAAAATCGAGCAGCATTGAAAGCGTTATGTACTATAAACAATTTTCGGAAAATTTTTCAAACATAGATAATAAAATTTTGCCATTTACTCTACCAAAAAAACACAAACAAAAATACCATTCGCTTTTTTCACTTCAAACAATAATATCGAAAAATATAATGTACCTGTGCAAAAATATGCTCCTGTCGAAACTTGTAACAACAGTTGTTGCAGCGCGTAACATTGCATTAAAATTGATTTATGCAAAAAAATATACCGTCGCGTGTGTAATTGTTTTCGTTGTCCCGTTATCTGACAGACGGGTACGGTAAACACCTTCCCGAGCGCTTCGTAAATGCAGCGACGGCTGACTGGTGTGGTTTAATAGCGTGGGCGTTCACCAATTTCAGTATTTTCCCCCTTGCGCTATCATTATGCAAATCTAATGGCAAAAATTAGGCGGAACTATCCGTTTAAGACGCGATAGCAATGTGTGGATGCGAGCATAGGGTCTTTGGGGTGTTCACTTACGCATTAGACAATGATGATGATGATGATGCATATATACCGTGACCCTTTCGAGGAAATTACCATATTTAAGCCGATTACAATGTAGAGTTTATAACTTAGAGTTCATATTGATTGTGTAGGTGTAAAATATTATAGGAGCTTCCTTTAATATGGCTAGGGAGAAATATATATGCTTCCTGTGATAACAAATTATTTTTTAACATACTCTATATCTCAATTTAGGTGATGATTGTAGTTATTCAATGGATGGCTAAATGAGGAGCGTTCATGCAGAATCAGACATCTCCACTTTTGACCAAAATTTAGTTTGATATGATTTCGTAGTGTTCTTGGTCGTTTGTATCGCTTACAATGCTCAGAATGAATCAAAGTCAGTTTTATCGCATAGTAATCTGAACCACAATATGTTCAGTTCATTCAAAATCATACATATCCAATTTGAAAATTAAACTTAGTTTATCAAGCGAAACAGGACAGAAAATTTTATCGAGGATATACCACTGACGCAAGAAGAAAGAAACAACGCAGAGCATAGTAAAGGAACTGAACTTGTCTGCGACTGTTTGAAAGACAACCATGCCATGCGTGTTGTATTTGTTGTTTCTTGTTGTATTCTTCATTTCAATTTGTCACCATTTTTCTAATCTCTTTTTCTCGTAAAACAATAGTAGATAGAATTAGGTACATACATGTGAATTATATGTTCAAACAAAACATACTTGCAGCAACACTGTATTCCCAGAGTTGCCAGCAACACTTGCATTCACGCAAAACAGTACATATTCACTAATTTTTTTTAATTTTTTGATCAAGGGACGTACCTTTTCCATAACCATAACAGTGTTAAAAATATTATTTCCTATATGCACTACTTGGCATACAAGTTTCACAGTTATAATTGCACAATTAAAATAAACAGTTTTTTGTTTTTCTTGAAACTACGATATGTGGATAGGTATGTATGTCTGATTTTGCATGAACACTCCTCAAATGATATAGGTATAATATATACAACATTCGAGTAAATATAAACAAAAATCGCAGGTTTCAAAACCACTTACACTTACCACACATAAAAATAAAAAACCACAAATATTTTCCGATGACATGTTGTACATTGTATATGTAATATACCATTACATTCATTAATTACATATTTGTGGTAACAGAATCGATAATCACATTCTCATTATATGTATATGCATGTCTGTATGTATTGTATAGAGACAACAAAAGAACTATTTAATTAAAATTAAAATTAAAATTAAAAGAATACTTGTACAAGGGGTTAGGTAGAATTAAGTATTTTAGACCAACTGGAAAACCTCAGGGAGATCTAGTTGTTGTTCGGGGCAATGTGACTAGGATGGTCGGATTGTAGTAAGAGCCCGGGCAGCAGACAGATTAAACCAAGTTGGAAAGTATAGAAATTCGTTATTATTAAGAAAAACCACTATAAGATCATATGTCAAAATTATGTAGTTTTAGTGTTTACTAAAGTAAAACGGAGTTTAGATAACAATTTTCAAAATTAAACAACAATTTTAGGCACTACCATTGAAATAATAAAGCAAACTCGGTTAAAACCAAAAATACGCACCAGAAAAAGGTTATCGAGGTTAAGTTGTCAGTTTTTAATACTTAGAGTTAATGTAAAATATTCGACCAAAATAGGTGTCCGAAAACATAATTGAATGTTATCAATTTCATTAGTAGAATACTAACAAAAAAGTAAAAAAGAACGAAAATTGGTCCATTAATTTTTTTTTCTTCAAAATATCATCAAATTTGTATTCCTCATTTCCTCCAATGAAAAAAATAATCACTTTTCGAGAAAAAATTGAATAACTAGTCAGTATGTTCCTAGCCGTCACGAGAGTCTTGTCGATTTTTTTCCAAAAAGATGCTAAGTGTATTAAAGGATTTGTATCTGAAATTCCATTCGATTCCATCTATCCTGATTTCTGTCCGTTTCCCAAGGCTGTAGTATCTGATCGCAATAATAGTGCTGAAATTTATATTATTATTTTTTTTTATAATAACATTATAAACTAAAACGAAATTAGTAATAAAAAAAACTACTTGGTGCGTTAAGTTGACCTTGAACTATTTTACACAGGTTGGTAAAATAGATTTCTCTTTAATTTAATTGACAGAGGGCGATATAATTGGGGGGTTTAAGGTTAAGAGTTTAATTATAGAAAATAGATAATTTTTTAATTGTTAAATTTGTATATTTGTTTCTAAATTACAATTAAGTTGTGTGTAAAATTGATTAGAAGTATTGTAGTTATTTATAATAAATGGTTTTTTTTTGAAATTGCATTTTCATTATTGAGAGTGGTGATATTTTTTTGAGTGTTTTTGTTACACAATTTTCACCAGTGATACTCGTGGAGGACCCCTGAGTGGGCTAATTCGGAACCCTGAGAACTTCCTGTTGAAACTCATTCGAGGACATATGCAATTAGACGCGTTAGTTACAGGAACATGAATTTCAATCCTGATATAAATTAACAGGATTGATACTTTTAGCATTAAAAATGTTTCATCACTTACATACATACGTGACCTGTGATCGTAATAGGTTCCCTGCGTTCAACAATGATTGACAGGTGTTTGAATCGCGCGCGCATTTTTTATGTTTGAAAACTGACGCTTCTACAAGCTAGAGGCACCGTAAAAAATCAGCAATAATCAGTAGCGCTTCTCTGTTTATTTACATTTTCTGCATTTTCGTTTTCGTCTATTTAGTTTGTTATTTTAATAGAATAACAGAATAATAGAACTGCAGAAAACGCTCATTTTTTGTAAAAACTCAAGTTAGATCCTCAGAAGGTCGGTGTATGATTAGCAATGTTCAGAAGAAGAATCATTGGTCCCATTTTCTTTCACCAAAACATCGATGCAAATCCTTACCAAAAGTTGATTTTAAACCCTTTTCTTGAGCAACTGCACGATGATCAGTTGCAGTATGGGTACTTCTAACAGGATGGTGCTACAGCGCAACATAGGACATCAATAAATGTCTGGGTCGGAATATTGAGCGATCATTTATTTGGTCCACATGTCACCCAAAAGAAGTTGTAGAACGATTTACATATAATCGCTATGTA
>ML219160.1:16423-49908 GCA_004785975.1 Popillia japonica | reverse complement strand
TAAGACAGTGAATAGTTACCTACGCGACAAGACCCGAAAAAACATACATACTATGGATTACGGTCGTGAAAGCCTACACTCAACTAATGCAACCCATATTTATCATATTCTAGAATACACACATTTGCACAATGCCACCTTTTTGTTTTACGGTTACAACTCATAGTCACGCGCATCTGATCAAAAGTGTCCACAGCCCCTTTTGTTGCGTTATAGCTTTGAATTATTTCTGGATTCATTTATTGAACTTGTTAGATGCATAGATGATAACAAGACAACCAATTTATTATGCTTAGGCTTATATGATACAAGAGATAATATATTGCTGCTGCTAAATCCAAATATAGACGTATTCACTTGACGCTCTTTATTATTTTCAATAAATACGGATGGAATTTTTAGGCTTATTCTTTTTCAGAATGCCAACTACCGTTAGTTTATAGGGTTGTTGAAGTAATTTTTCTGCTAGCGGAATGCTGGAAAACCAGTTATCCATGGTTACATTTCTGTTGGAGCTATGGATAGATTTTGTTACCGTTTGTACGCAGTACTCCACCAATGGACGCCCAGAAGTATTAGTAGATTTTCTGAGATATGGAAGTGCATCACTTCAATAGTTGGTTGAAGGATCACATAGTAGAATAATAATTAATGCCATACGTGGCAGGATTGCTAGGCAAATACATGCGAAAAGAACACCTTCCGCGAAATCCCACCGGTTGTTCGTCTATGTTCACATATGAACTTGGTTTATAAGTCCTTGCATGCTTTTATAAATTCTTCCCAAATTTCGTATATTGGTGCAAACTTACTTATTTCTCTTCTTTCGACTCTAAACTCTTTATCGTCAAATCGCAAGCAAGAAGAGAGAAAATCAAATCTTTTTTGGCTCATAGTGGCTCTGTAACGTTTACCACAAAATATACTGTCAAACATTACTTCAGATGAAAGATGATTGTTCTTTAGGGCAGCAGCAAGTATGTATAATCCTAGTAAAGCCTTAAGTTCAGTTAAATTGGTTTTAGAAACAGTTTCACATTGAGCCTTATAGCGTTGTTGAGCAATTTCTATCTGTGCATTTGTATGAGCGAGTACTTTATTTAGCAGAGAATCTGGAAAAAACGTCTGGAATGCACGCAGAGGAGTCACGATGTTTCGTAATGATGCAATAGGTCCAGGTCTTACATAAACGATGTACCATGAAGGAGTTTTACCTGTTGAATATAAAGATCTTGTATTCCATTGGCATCCGTTTTTACCGGTCAACACAGATTCACTAGGAATATTTATGCAGTTGATGACTTCAGGTAAACTTGTGCTTGAAGGTAACACCCTCTGTATTGCTGGTAACTAAAAATTGCGCAAAAAAAAAATCAATAAATAAAAATACCACTGGCTAACTTACCTCATGTTCAGTTTTATTCAGAGATGAGTTTTGTACTTTCTTTAGTAACTGCCGCTTTCTTTAGGCTGTGAACTATATCTTGCTGTTCCATTTTATTTTTCTCCACACTTTATTTAGGCATTTCTCAAATTCTTCTTCTTCATCTTCAGGTAACCATTCGGAATCATATGGGCTGTCTTTGAACTCATCACTATCTTCCGCAACTTCCTGCTCTAAATTGCTTTCCGAATCAGTATCACTACTTTCATACAACAGTCGTTCAAGCTCTTCGTCGTTAGGATAGAATTTATTTTAATAGAAATTTTCAATATAATAAGCTTCGATCGTTACAGACAGAGAAGTACGTAGTTAATGATTAAGCCAACAGTAAACTGATCCATACAATTTATATTTTAAATATATCAAAATATAATATAAAAATAATATCAAATTTACATACCTCTTCACCGCGAAAGTAGCACATGCTATCAAAGACATTTAATAGATACACGATAAACTTATAACTATATACGCAAACTGAATGATTACATTACAATGATTACAGTTATAAGTCATCTGTAAATATGCAAACAGTCAATTAATCAACTAAAAAATATTTTTTATAAGCAAAGGTAATCTTGCTTGCTTAAATATAAACACAAACTTTAAATCATATTTTTTTACAGTCATTTTTATGCTGCATTAATTTTCATATTGCAACAGGAATTTAAAATCGAGTTTCATTTAAATAGAGACTCAAAAATAGTAATAAATCAATCCGTTTTATACTTGGTGTACATATACATATTTTCCGAAGTTGCGCCCATCACATTCACCAAGAAAAATGACAAAAACCCAATCAGAAGGTAATCGTTTTTACATTCATTATAATTTTAATGTCTTCTGTTATGGTAAGCAAAAATAGAACCTCGTAGATGTGGACGCATGCAGAACTAGCGCTCATATAGCGATCCTCGACCCCGAGTTTGGCCTGAGGACGAAAATATCTACTAAATCTATAATCAATCTTCCAAGATCGAACATAAATTTCGGCAAGACGAACAGAACTTATATATTACCTGCAGCGGAATGGAAGCTGTGTTACCCACTTCAGATTTCATTAAATGCTACTTTGATTTAATAAGCGATTGTACAATGACGCTATCATAGAGTTGCTGGTTGTAATTGGAAGGACACCTGAAAATTACTATCGGCCTTAAAACAAAGCGAAACTTAGATTTATTTATTGTTATTGATAGAATTTATGGTCGTCGACGATTAGATTTATAGTTGTCAGTTACATTTTCGTAAAATTGTATCATTTCGAGATATCAATATTCAACGGTAGAGTAGAATTTGGATAATTACATAACCAGCATACTACAACATAATTAAATCTAATTTATTACACTCGAGTTGAATTACATCTTCATTTTTAATTTAAGTACCAATAGTAGTAACTTTATTCAATATGGTATTGTCACAATTATATAAAATATTCATCATTGAATCTTATTGTTGTAATGGAAATCTTTAAAGCAAGAAATAGAGATACAGTACTTTAGCTTGTCTGGTTGAATTTCGAAAATAGTTTCCTGAATTCGTATTCTTAAGAGCTGAATTTTTTAATGTTGTCCGGAATTGTGTACGATTGTTCAGAGAAACACGTAGTGTAACACATAAGAGCGGTGTTGGTAGGTCAACAATCCGTACAGAGCAAAGTACTGAAAACGTCCGAGAAATTATTAAGGCAACACAAACAACATCTTTGGGACGAGTCATACAGCAAGTTCCGCTATCGTATGGTACATGCAGAACAATTTAGAGAAACGTTCCTTTATTCCCTGATGCAGGTTTATCATGAATTGTTACTGCCTGATCATAACAGGCGCATGCTATATTCCCAGTGGTTCACCCAACCTTTATTAACCAACAAACAATGATCTATTGGATTTGACATTTTTTACAGATGACGCGTGGTTTTACTTCTCAAGGTATATTAATTCACAAACCATGGGAATGTGGAGTACAGAATACCGTTACATATTTGCATGCACACATTGCATTCCCAGCACGTTGGAATGTGGACTAGTGCTTTACGCAGATGAATGATGCCCATAATATTTGATCAAGGCCCATAGGCATCGAGACAACATCTTAGCACCCTCCATAAATCAACTTCACGAAGATGAGCTGTAATAAGGATATTTCCAACAAAATAGTGCCACTTCCCACACAACTCCGCAATCTATCGCTTATTTACTTCAATTTTTTGACGCTCGTCTGATTAGTATACGTTGTGAATCTGAATTCCCGCCAACAACACCAGGTTTGGCTATCCTATATCACTTAATTTTTCCACATATGAAGAACATGATTTTTAAAATACCCTTAACACACACTGTTCGAGTAACAAAACCAAATAATTCAAGAATGTGCCAGTATTACATCCGAATGCTCGAGAACACATTTGAAAATATGAAAAGGCGCACAAATTTGTGTTTGCATGAAAATGGTTGCAATTTTCAGCATTTCATATAATGAATTGAAAGTAAATTATAATTAAACCTATACGTGCAGAACATTGCAATTAATACGATTTATTTGACAAGCTGATTAGGTTACATAACCAATATAATTTCAAGTACTGGCGATGAATAAAAGAAGAAATAAATAAATAAATAAATGTATTTGTTAGTATGCCACAAAACTATTTTTTCGTAATATCGTATGGAGGGTGACGAATAGAAATCTGTTATTTTGTGCACTTTATTAGCACTGTGCACTGTAACACTGAAAAATATGTAGAACAAATTGTAAAAATTCCATTATCGAATCATGTTTTAGAAATGGTATAAACTAGAACATGATCCTAGGTACCTTACTCTTTGCAGCCATGGACAAAAGAATTTTTGGTAGAATTTTACAGTAACGTATAATAGTTTGCAAAAGCAGTGGCAAATTTTCGTAAAACATGATCTGGGTCTCGAAAGCTAGGAGTGGTAAACTAATAACACAGGCAATTATTTTAGGAATCCATGTATACGTAGTTTTCTTAGTAAACACAGTTATCATATACCACACATAGACAGTAATTGAAACAAATCTATCATTTTATATACGAAACTGCCAACGATGGAATAACTTCCTGAACCACTACCACTATCTTCGAACTTGACAATTAAGGACTATTTCATTTTCTATACCCACAGCGAAGAACTTTTGCAACGTCCTCACACAATTGATAATCTTACTGAGGCAAAGTGTGTATCGGAAAATTACATCACATATTAAAAAAAGCCGTCAATAACATGAGACAAATAGTGGCGTAATGTATTGAAAAGACTTTACTTCGAACATTAATCCTTTTTTACTATTAAACTATATATTTTCTTAAATAAAACATGCGTGCGTATGTAGTTATTTATCAGACCACGACAGAACCTAATATATCAAAGATATAACATAATCTGTCCCACCTACCCATCTGTCCGATTATCTTAATCAACTATAAATAAATCGGCTTCTGTATACAATGGCTGTTTAGTATATTTAAACCATTTTGAACTTTTAAATTATGTTGTATGGCGGTAGGGCGTGAGATATCTTTCACTGATTTCATATATTGCATATAATCTACAACTATTTTATAAGTTACGTATACAGACTTGTGGTAATTACAGTGATATTCATCCGAAATTGAAAATAACATTATAAAAGAGTTTATACGTGAGAAGCCTATATTAATTCCTTTCTCGCCAGAGATACTGACAGCTTGTTTTCTATACAAGTGTATATCTGTTTCGATCATTAAGTTAGCAAGTTGACCGAAAACAACCTCGTGCCTATATCAAAATGAAACCTATTAATTAGTAGTAAACCTCTTCTGAAAAAAAATGTGTTGTCGTTAATGAATAACGCTACAACGAAAACAACATATTTCATTAGCTTTTTATGATCGTTATGCATATATAGAGTTTCGAAACATTAGATGCTTGCTTTCAGATATACATAGCACATACATATATACATACATACGTATACGGCAACATACATATATGTACAGTTGAATTTTTGGATCTTGTCCGTTACGTCATAAGTAATGTCAGGATGAATCAAATCATTGACAAATTGTGGCGGCATCTATGTTCAATCAACAAAACTAACACTTAGGTACTCGTAAATCCACTAAAAAGGTTTGTGTTGAAACTATAAGCTTTATTTAAATTTAGGTTTTGATATTAAGGCTCTATTTTCACTCCTAGCGAGTACACCCCTAAACTAACGTCGGGTGTGTGTGTTTGTTATCCAATTTATTTGTAAATATACTGGTAAACACACACGCACACACCCGACGTTAGTTTAGGGTGTACTCGCCAGGAGTGAAAATAGAGCCTTAACACAATTGACACAATGTAATAGAAACTTATTTTATATATATTACGATATTACCGACTAATTTTGAAGAGTGCCCTCTAGAGACCAATAGATCAACCTGAATGAAGCTGACTATCACGAAACGATATATCTCCACCTTGCTATCTATCTATCTTCATCACACTTCTATATAGCCAATACGAATAGTATCTAGGCGTATGTCTTCTTAACGCAACGACTCATATATCTTATTTACATTTCTTTCTAACGTACATTAAATATCGGCGATTAATGTTTTACGTACATCTTTGCTAAACTACATTGTTAATGACGTAACGGACAAGATCCAAAAATTCAACTATATGTAGTTACATATAACAGTAGTGAGTAGTAATAGCGGTTTTTAAATGATTTATTTGAAAATTAATATTGATGTTGCATATAATATAATAAATTTTTAATTCTTCTTGCCTTATTGCTTATCTTCCAGGTAATTATGACTCTTGTCAAACTGCAAAAGTTATTGATTTCAAAACTGCTATGAGTCTTCACGGTATTTTGTTAATTATCGAACGCTTAATGTGATCTTCAAGCATTTGTGGTTGCTGTAAAGGTACAGGTAGGCAGGTATTATAGTTGTATACTAAAAATTCTTTTCTAAATATAGTTATTATATGTGCTTCACATGTGGTAATTCTCAGTAGATTTAATAAAGGCATGGTTACATATAACAAGTTGAACTATGTGGGGTTATAAGTTTGAAACCAGTAAAATTATCTATGTGGTAAGAACAGGAAGTAGCTTGTTACGATTTCGGTATTTCGAATATGCACATTCTTCTGACTGCTATACTCACGCAGACAGCAACCAAATACAACACCAAACTCCTGAAAGTCGTAAAATGTGAGTTAATTTGTATCCATGATAGTTCAATGTTAACGGTTATAATTGCATTAACAAGACAAGTTAATTATGTATAGTAATAAATATATTTTAACTGTCAAGCGATAATCACTGGCTAATGTTTAAAACTGATTATGCCGGAGCTGTCCCAAATTACTCCCTCGAAATGTAATATAGATAAGTTTGGCGCGGACCTGTTCATTACTATATAGTCCGTACCAAATGTATGGAGCTGATTATTCCAAAACTGTTCAAGCTAAATTGATAAAATTTAATGTATGTGCAGTTTGAAAAACCCATTATTTTCACTGTTTTGTTGCAAGTTCGAGCGCTGCACAACCCATTTTATTTTGTTTTTAATATCGTATACCGTTTAGAAGATATTTTCAAGTAGAATTCAGCGATATGCCGATTATCATAGTTATCTGTAAAGATACTGTGCTATTGCCAATTAAAAATTGGGATAGGTATTCCCTGGATAACTGAAGATCCAGTTTATATGTAGTATTTTGTAAAAAACTGTGATGGAGAGGTCTATATATGAATAAGATTTAGACAGTTCCAGAGACTTAGATAGGAATTACACTTCCTTACTACCAATTTTCCATGAAAATCCAATGGAATTCTTCAATGAAAATTAATTTCGAGCCGGTTATCGCTTTCATAAAAATACTGTCGTAATTTCACTTTTACCGCTTGTAATGGAAGATCTTCAAAAGCCCGACAAACGTGGTTTACCGATACCCCCTATTTTACAACTTTTAATATGTTTACGGTTTTATGCTACAGGTAATTATCAGGTTGTATCCGGTGATTTACGTGGTTTTAGTCAACCAACGATTAGTGTTACTATAAAGAGAGTTTCAACATTAATAGGAGAACGTTTAGCTGAATTTATTAGGTTTCCTCAGACTGTCTGAGGATTTAGATCTAACATTGTAAAGTTCAATGTAGTTTCTAACTTCCCACATGTTTCGGGATGTATAGACTGTACATATATCAAGATAGTTAATCCTAAAGGTGATAATGCAGAGGTATTCCGTAATAGGAAAGGTTATTTTTCATTAAATGTGCAAGTGTGTATAATATAATTTAATTATAATTTCTAAAAATAATGACACATTATCAATTGTTATAGGTTGTTACAGGTCCTGAAAGGAAAATTTTAGATATTGTCGTTTGACATCCAGGTTCATCACATGAAAGTCTCATATTTGATCGTAGTGCTTTAAGGGTGAGAATGGAGAGAGGTGATATTCCAGGTTTATTATTAGGAGACAATGGATATGCATGTAGGCATTATCTGCTTACCCCCATATTGCAAGCAGGTAATGTAGCATGAAACGAATTGTGATGTTTTACAAAACTTAGATATATATTACAGATACTGATCCGGAAATGAGATACAATGCAGCACATATAAGAACACGTAATGTTGTTGAAAGATTGTTTGGAACCTGGAAAACACGGTTTCCATGCCTTCAGTGAGGTCTTCAAACAAAGCTGCAAACATCAATAGCAATTACATATATGTGCTACTGCTGTACTACACAATATTGGTTTAGGAGAGATTGAAAACATTGAAGAGAATATTGGGAATAAGTTACCTGCTGCTGAAAATATAAATGATGTGTGGTTTTAATCACTTTTTTAAATGCACAAATAAATAACATAAAATAAAATCAATTTCTATGGAAAATATTTTATTCAGATATATTTTACATATTTTTTTTTCTAATCACGACGGTACTTATATTCAAATAATAAAAGTAAAACGAAATTATTATGTATATGTATTTCATTGCATTATAAGCATATGTACATTTCTATCAAAAGCAGAAAAGCAAATGTTAAGGTGCGTATCGACCGACGCTCGCGAACAGCTCGCGATCACCCATGGGATTAGGTGATCGCGAGCTGTTCGCGAGCGGCGTCGGTGGATATGCACCATTAGATTACTACAATGCACACAACACCACCTATAAGCGAAAGAAAATTTATATACTATATCAAATCTAATAAAAACCACCACGTACATTCAAAGATATTCCAATCACCAGTTAATAAAAATATGTGCAAACTATTACTACTAATAAGAATTAAATTATGACAATTATATAAATGAAGAAGCAACTAACTAAAATTTACACCACTACTTATCTAACTTAAAATTAAAACTGATGTACCTATTATTACTTGTGACCACCACCTAATATCTGTAACACAAAATCATTTAAAGCACTTTCTGAAGAAAATATGAATAAATACCAGAAATTATAACTTGAATAATATGAATAAATATTAATTATATTTACATTTTTTTTGAACTGCTGCAATTTCAAGGAGGCCAATTCGGCTTCATCTGCAGCTGCCTGTACAGAAAGTTCTGCCCTTCTATATTCCATCTGGAACATTTGTTTCTGGTGTTGCCTCTGTTCCAGGAGCATTTCCTCCTTCTGTTTCCTTTCTACTATGGCAATTTGCCGCTGTTGCTCCCTTCTTTCCTTTATCATCAGCAGCTCCTCCTCAGCTATTTTCTTCTTCAGTTCATGAAGTTCTAACTGCTGATGGGTGCCATCAGTAACTCTTTTCACCCTTGCATCCTTTTCAGTTATTACTTGACCACAACCTTCTCGCCTGTTCTTAGGCATGTATCTTTCAGTGGCAGAAGTAGTAACTGAAACTGACATTAGTTGATTACACAAACATGTTTCAAAGCATTGATATAAGTCAACTTACAGGTAGGGAGAGAAGCTGTGACATCCATCTTTTCTGATGTAACACCTGGCCCGTACATAATAGAAGTACTACCTGAAATGAGGCTCATTTATTAACAACTATAATAAAAAATAGTCTCCTAATATACTTACAACTCGATGAACTCTCTCTTGGTTCTTGTTCTTCGGCTGCAATACTTTTATTACACGAACGGCCAGGTCTGACATTATTACTAGCTGGAAGTTATATTTGAATATAGTTTCATAAATTAGGGTAATGTTAAATAATCTTACTTACAATTATTGGATGTTTTATCATCTACCGAAGGAAGCAATTTCTTCGCAGAACTTTCTATACAGTCAACTAAAAATAATATTCTGTATTTTTTTTACCTAATATGTATGAAAATACATACCTATTACAAGTTCTCCAAGTTTCACGTTATTCCAGCACTTTCGAAGCTGCTCCGAAGTCCGCGGGGTGTTAACATCGGGTTGAGAATTATATATTCTGGCTATAGCTTCCCAAGCCCTCTGTTTTTTCCGCCAAGGTAGCACCATCAGTCCTTTTATCCTCAACAATAGATTGATCTTTCACAAGTTAGGCTAACAGGATCCTTTCCTTGTTAGAATAAGGTGCAGATCTATTAATTCCGTTCATCTGTAAATATAACGTCCATATTATAGACATATTTCGGAATCTTTTACAATAGATTAAACATACTTTTCAAAAAGTATTTCCTCTACAACTTACCTTCAAGAAAATAAGAAATTCAGAGAATTAAATATATAAAACGCGAGTATCACTGTCAAACTGATTCAAACCAAATAGCACCAATTTCGCGGGAAAATAGATGTTTACAACCGATAGGTACTAAAATTTCCTAACGGTGAATGCTCAAAGCCAGCCTTTTACGAGAATATCCGAAGCATGTTTTATAAAACGCAACACCGACTTGAGTCGAAGACAGCGATAATCCGTTCTTATGCAAGTTGCCGTTTTGCGTAAGCCAAGTTCCATTTATGTATAAATATCGGGCTTAGTCGTCACGTTAGCAATATCTGTAAATTATTCTACTGCCACATTATAGTGATGTTTGGAGGTACTGTATTTTATAAAGTGTCTACATTAAAATCACAGACTATAAAATTTGTTAACTAAGACTTACCAGTCAATCTTCGAATATACAAGAAAATTGTTTTTGTTTGTTACACCAAGACTTATAGACGATGCTTTATATTACTGTGGCTGATACTCATTTAAAATCGAACGAACTGTGTAACACAAATTGCGTCGGTCTTGTTTGCTAAGAAAGGTGATATTTATTTGCTTCAAGAAACTATATTTTTCTCTGTAATATTGCACCTAATGAAAATCCGTTGAAACGACAATAAAAAATCAATTATATGCATCCAATACATTATTTTAATTGTCCAATAAAAATATTGAAATGAATTCTACGGATTACACACCATTAGGGAAAATTTATGATGATAGTCTACCGTAATTCTTCGTAAACAATTTAAAATAAAAAACTAATATTCTCTTAATTATAAACGCGATGTAAAAAAGATGCATGATGTTCCTGAAAAATGTTTAGTTGTTCATGTTTGTTGGTCAACCTAAGTCAAGATAACTAATTAAACGGCTTTATTACAATATAAATGACAAAATCAAGGTTCTGACAAAAAATAGGCGCCATGGATTACGTTTGATATTTATATTAAACTTACACATTAAAAAACGTTTAAAGTTATTTCATCTTCGTCATATACCTATTGTATATAGTTTTCATATGCCTGCGTAACCAGTTAAAGAAGTAAATTTTCGTCACAGCTCAATAACCGTTACGTCCGGTAAAATAATATGTTAAAAGAAGTTAATCAACATAAAGTAGTCGCTGGATAGGTCAAGTAAAGTACTCAACGTACTGTCACTGCCAAATAATTATCGAAATTCAATAAATATAAACACCTGAATCATTAATTGTGAAGAAGTAATATTTACCGTAATCTGAAAGAAAATTACACCGTGGTATTGATGAAAGTGCAATCCTATAAAAAATTATAGCATGAATAATAATAATATTTTATGATGTACGCAATACAACATAAATCATATAAATGCTGCTAGGATACGTGCTGACAGTTGACATGAGTGTTTATTTTGTTTAGTAGTTGAAAATAAATTGCTCTTAGAATCATGAAACCACCGTTAAGTGCGTTCAGAAATAACTGGTTGCAATTGTTTACATTGTTTTGGTAAAAAATAGGACCGCCATATATGTGATGCTGAAGCCATGTACCTACCGTAATATACTGTTTACAGTTTTAATTTATCCCTTATATAAACTTTAATTAAATCTAACTCTCGTTTCGACATCTCTTTATGAAGACGCTCGTCGGTGTTTACAGCAGACATAAACCTTTACTATTTATAAAATCCACGATGTTCGGTCTTCGGTGGTGATTTCCCATTTCATCGAATGTGTACTACATGTAGCAAAGAGGTTAACTGGGAGGTTAACTGGGAGGTTAACACCCAGTTAACCTCTTTGCTCCTGAAGAAGCTGCGTACATTAGTGGCGAAACGTCGAGTTTATTGTATATCTTGTGCACTTTATTTTTATTTTTATTTTGTACTGTATATATTTTACTAACCATGACACGGTCAACACCCGAAAACCCTCATTATATATACTTCTTTATTTACCATGGACTTTGGAACCTCAGACCTGTTTTTTGTTAGAGTATATAATATCGTCATTCTTTCTTTTCAGAAGGAACTGCCTCAGATTGTAAGACGGAAAGAAATTATCGCAAGTTAAGTTGTGACCTCTAAATTCGCTACTAGATCGCAAACAACACGCATGCTTTGATTTTTTTCAGGAGCTGCACCAGGTTCTTTTCCTGTATACATATATTCATAATTTCAATGGAAGGAAGGTCCACTATCACAAAGGATCCAAATTAGTTCCATACTTTGCTGGTTTGCTGTGAATGTACTGTTTGAATGGGCGCGTCCTCTAAATGCTACTAACGGTTCGTCAACAGTAACATTTACTGCAACATTATACAAAAAAAATAAAAAACATCCACCCATTTCTCGAATAGAGGCAATGAGTACGCCTCCCTTATGAACGCTTGTGAAAGTATGCGTATGGATATAGGCTGTAATAGTCTATGTATGTCTAGACTTACTGTATATAAGTAACATACCTACATATATTTATATTTATATTATAGAAGTTCTTACTATATTTTTACTTCAAACAATATATTTTAGTTGAAAATGTCATAAAATAGTTCTGGTCATATTAACCTGAATACAATAATGTAATACACAATGAAAAATAAATCGTATTAATGTGTCATGCTTGTTTGTATGTGAGCCTTTGAGATTATTTTATTAGGAATAATAAAGTTCTTATGCGTAATTCCTTTGTCTAGTGAACTACACATCGATACACATCTATCAGTAGCAACGTTCTCCAACCAGCACCCCAGAGCAGTATTGTACTTTGGTGGTCAATATAATATTTTTGTTATATGTAATAAGAGTAATAAGTAACAAGTAGTAAAATTGGGATTGTGAGAATGGCAGCCAAAATTCCAAACAATAGATTCAAATGGTAAAGTCTGAACTTTCGCAATTGTTTTATTAATTGCTTCATCAAGGAATCAGCTACAAGCAAATACAATGCAAATAAGAATTGATATAATAATATAATAATAACACTTACAGAAGAGTGTACATTAGCGAAAGTAGCATCGAAACAATCTCAACTGACATTACAAACACATTAAATTTAATTAGCCGATGAAGTTACACATTAAAATTAATTATTCAAAGTACAAAATTGATTAAATAAACGTGGGGGAGACCAATGATTGATTGATTACAGATGGGTTTTTTGCATAACATGAAGATCACATACCAGTACGAAACTTTTCGGATGTGCAAGCAATTTATGACTTTTAACACCAAATTGGCAAAATTAAATAGCAGGAAACATTTTCTTCTATGTTGTTACATTTCAAATGGATCCAAGAACATTCGCAGTTTGTTGGTTAATGCAAGAGGACGTACTGACCATAAGTCAGCAAGGACTTCAAGATTCAATAATAGGTTAGCTTCACCTATCCTTAACCTAGAAATTTCCATAACCATTACTGATATTAAATTTACCCTCAATGAAATCCAACATTTATCAGAATCCTTGCGATCTAAATTAGCCGTACATATTTCAAATGATTCTTTTCAACATTTATCCATCAATTGCAATAGATTACTTAATAAATTAATGAAGTCTAACACTAAAATTACCAATGTATATTCCAAAATTGATTTCAATCTTCTTTTCAATGATAGCACCAAGTGGGTGCGCAATCTCACTGACATTCCAATTCCATCGAATGTATCAAACCAAATTTTAAATAATGATCCTACCATATCCATACAAAACCGTTGTAATAGGTAGAAACAACTTCACAAGGATAAAACAATTGACGATATTACCTTTCCTTCACTGAACACTCATAATGGTATTTGCGCCAAGTACTATGGTCTACCGAAGTTGCACAAAGAGGGTTGTGCTTTACGTCCTATCGTATCGTTTGTTGGTTCTCCAACTTATAAACCATCTAAATTTCTTTCTAACATTCTATCTCTAGCTTTTGCTAACTAAATGGACTACAATATTAGCGATACTTTTCAATTTGTTGAGCTGATTAATGGTTGTCGACTTCCACCTGGGTTCGTCCTTATCTCTTTGGTTGTGATATCTTTATTTACTAATAGGTATACCCCTCCCAATTATAACTGATATAATTAATGATAACTGGTATCTGATTCAACCTCATACTTCAAACAATAAGGATAGGTTTTTGGAAATTTTGAACTTCCTACTAATCTCCTCACGTTTCACATTCAATAAGCACTTTTACAAACAATTGTTCGGTACGCCTATACAGGGTGTTTGTACAGTTTTTACTTTTTTTTACCAGAAGATAGTATTCTGCAGATAAGGGCGATATACCAAAAATGGCATTTTTACATCGTGTAATAACCGAGATATTAATATTCAAAATAGCAAACTTTAAATTAGGGTTAAACGTTGCTGTTGCTTGCTTGAGAACTTGCGGTACGTTTTGTCATCGTCGCAGGTAATGTTAGCAAGCAGTACTGTAAGCACAGCACAGCTGTAACAAAAAGTATGTTTATGCTGTTTCTGATGACTAGCCTTTGAGGTAATTCGCCATTCAAAAAGTTTAATGTTATTGAGAGGCGCTATTGATAAATACGTAAACAGAGGAATATCGGAACGACTGCCTTAGTATTGTTTACTATTGGATAGGTGATTGACACGTAAAAACACTTGTCGAGAATACATACGTAGTATTCGGGCGGTCAAAACTTCGAACAGCTGTTATAAGGTGGGTAAAAATACTGTGTTTCTCAATAGGTGGGTACATGTCTATATCTCGGTTAATACACTATGTATACATGCAATTTTTTGTACAAGGCTTTTATCTTACGAATACTATCTTGTGCTAAAAAAAATGTAAAAACTGAACAAACGTCCTGTATGTAGTACAATCACTCCTATACTGGCTTGTATGGTTATAGACAAACTCTTGGATCAGTGTATTGCAAGTGCAGTGCATTCCGACCACCGTTTTTCTTCAAGTATGTGGATGATCTTATTACTGCGGTTCCTGTGTCTATGGTTGAACCCACCCTTAATATCTTCAATAGCTTCCACAGTTCTATCCAATTTACTGTGGACCGTGAACATGACAACTGTGTCCCTTTCCTGAACACGAAAGTGATTAGAACCGACAACCAGACCATTATTTTAGATTAGTGCACCAAGCCAACATATTCCGGAAGATACATCAACTTCCACTCCAATCATCCCCTTCTCCAGACTAACACCTTAAAAGCCTTAAAAAGACTAACACCTTAAAAGCCATAAAAAATCGCAGGGTTGGTATTTCACTCCCTCAATTCCATAATGGCAACTTATATAAGCTGTATACTACTTTGGCAAAAATGGTTATGCCCCCTAGTGTCGTCAGGCAAATTTTATATAACACCACTGCTACTACTAGATCACAGGTTGTTTCTACAATTCAACATTCTCTTGCGGAGAATGAAGAAAACAAATTAAATTTCCATATACATATACCAGCTCTGACCCCAAACATCTCGGGCTGTTTCAAAAACCTACCGGGTCACCTTGCCAATTTTTAATCAATTTTATACTTTTAATAATTAATTTTAATATGTGCCTTGATTGGTTAATTAATTTTAATGTGTTTGTAATGTCCGTTGAGAATGTGTCGATACTGCTTTCGCCAATGTACACTATACTGTAAGTGTGATTATTATATTACTATAGCAATTCATATTTGCATTGTATTTGGTTGTAGCTAATTCTCTGATGAAGCAATAAAATAATTGTGAAATCTCAGAATTTAACATTTGAGTCTATTGTTTGGATTTTTGTTGAACAGTAAGAAGTATTTGTAATAATACTTGTTATAACTAATTACAACAGTACATTAACCTAAGCTATATGTATTTTTATGACCTTTTAACTTATCTTTATTATCTAGATAGTTTTTTCCACTTGTTAGGTCAATGATAACACTTGCAATTCGAACAAAAATAACCTAAGCTGCAATTTGTGCAAACATGAATATCGTGTATGTTAAATAAGTATAATTTATATTATATAAATTTATATGTGATAATTGGCTCCTATAAAGGAGTAACCTTTTGGATATCAAAAATATCATTTATTGGTTGCTATTAAGGTAGGACGCTCTTTTAAGATCACTTGCAAAATATTAAGTTAATCAAGTTATAATTATATATTCATCGTATCAGAGAATAGTTTGGAAAATATCCCTTAAAGCATATTAAAGGTTAGGTTTTCACTGTGTCAAGAAATAACTGCTTTGCACTCTGTGAGTCCAATGTTGATGTCGATGCAGCACTGCTACTGCATATATTCGGCGTTTTAGGTATAACAGCATGAAGCGTTCACAATCAGGTCGTTATTCAGTAGGGCATAATTATAACTAATCTACTTGTAACAATAATAATATTTCGAAACTAAAAAATTGAATTACCTGACACATGGTAATCTAGTTATTAAATACGTATGTATTACAATAGCGAACAGGATTAATCTATATACAGTAATTAAGCTATGTAATTATTACAATATGGTGGGAGTCTATGTAAAGGTGATCCAAACACAGATTTTACTTACAGCACGAACAGCGCGCAATAGTAGGTTTATTACAAATACTACCTAAGGTTGTAGACTGTGGCATCTTTGGCAAAACAAAACTCTTTCGTTCATGATTCCACTCTTATACAATGAGTACTTTGACACGTCAAAAAATCTTGTGGAAGGAAACTGATTGTGGGTTAGGGATTGCAGTTTAATAATAGTATTTCTTTGATGCAAATCCGCATCGTAGTTCATAAGAATCACTCTATAAGCAAAAGTTCTAATAATTTTTTTCGACGATCTATAACCAAATACATCTAGAGGATATCACGGTTGTGATTATTTTTAATATACATATGTGACCTGGACTATGGAAAGGTACTTACGGTCGGAAAAATCAATTTTTGTTTTTTGATCGAAATTTATGGAAAATTGAATGTATTTTTCAATGAAACAAACCGCAGACTCCTAAGTTCGAAACTTTTGCTGGAAATTATCCTTAAAGTTCAACATTAATTATAAAACTCCGTTCAACGTTCACAAAATTATCTATTTAGGGGAAATTACTTGAATAAATTACAAAAAAAATTATTGTAAAAAGCACCACTGTATAGTAGAAGTCTAAAGAAAGGTGGGGAGCCAAGGGTAAGACGAAAAAAAGAAGAACAGCCGCTTACTCGCAAACTTAATTTCAAACGATAGGTACCTTTCCGTAGTCCAGGTCACATATTTAAAATGTTTAACGTTTTATCTTGCGGTATTAATTTCTAAAGTTCAGCATTACAATGTCCCGTACAAGAATCAATTAGAAGTACACTGCGATATTTGGGAGAATATCAATTGGCAAGATTTTGAAATGACTTGAGGTGAGCCTTCCAGCCGAATAAAGACGAACAGTACAGGTCGAAACAACGATTGCGTAAATCGACGTCCAAAAATATTTGTAGACTACTTGAATATTAAAAAGTCATGGTAAAAATAAGTTAAAGTAGAACTGCAGTGCGTTCCAAGACTAAATCTACTTTCGTCAGCGTTGTACACATTACCTCTGCCAATGTGAGTGACATAGAGTTTGACATAATTAATAAAATGTTCACTTACTAATGTTAGGTGTTGAGTATAAATGCGCTCTAGAGCTCTACAGCTCTTGCTTTGTAATCTAGGTTGATAAGCCTGCCGACTTTTGCAGGAACACATGCTATATTGTCATGACTGTTTTGTTCATATTCTTGTGCTTCTTCCAGAAACCGGCCTTTGAGAGGTTCTGGATTTCAACGTTCAATTCCGATATATTTCCAAGTAGGATATGGGTTCTTCCAGAGCAGATACAATGATATTTTAACGGCATCATGCAATTCCATTTCTTATGATAGCACATGAATTATTGCGACATTGGTGATTTGAAATGTTGCAAGTAGCATGTTCAACACATTAGATACATTGATAGTTGCCATTGTACCAAACTATACTAATGTACATTGCACGAAAAACGATTTCTAATACTCTTATTTGGAATACCTTAATCTCAAGTAGTTGTCTTGACTTGCTCTATGTACTTGTTTAAATAATTACTGTAATTTATGTACTGATTGCTACCTACATATTATCAAATTCATTATCAAATATTATTATTTCTACATGGCTACGAAACGTTATTGAAATTGAAAAATTACGTTCCTGTGCGATTTATGTAGTATCTAAGTTTCTGATTGTGGACAGTTCATATCCAATTTCTTAGTTAGTTACAGAGCTGAGCTAAGTGCTGAGAAGTATCGTAAATATCTACTTTTATTAATTATTTACTATGGCTTTTTAAATTTATTATCCATCACCCTACACAAATAGAACCTATGTTTGGTGATAAGAAAATCCTCGTCCATGGGATTATATAACATGCTGCGTTTTATGTTAACAGAATCCCTTAATATTGGTTATCATTCCATACTTCTTATTTGAAGGTACTATTTCAGTATGTGATGTTTCATAGAAATCTCAATATATCACCTACCGGTGTTCCCTTGTTAGTACTGCGTGTTATTGAACAGCAATTGAATTAAGTGATAATTTAGGGTTACAAAGACTTAATACTGGCGATGAAAGGCGCTTCCGGTCTTATGCTTTAGTGTGTGTGAGACATTACGCAAGTTCGATAAGTTACTATGAATTACCACCATATCGTAAGTATTAGACGCAATTAAAAATTGCAATAATGTAGTTAAAATTGACAGAGTTGTAGTATTCAGAGAAGTTTACAGACCACACATTAGCGTGATATAGCAGACATTTTTCTGTAAGAGATATCGTGTTTGAAAATAATTACGATAACTATAATCACGGTACCTTAATTTCTCATTCCTGCAATTTTCATGAGAGTGCTGCTCGTCAAAATCTCGCTTATTTAAAAACCGAATTTACTACGTTATATGTATATCCAATATAATTTACTTCCCAGCAGCGAAAGACGAAATAAGGATGAAAAATAACAAATTATTTCGTGTATGTCGCCGCCGTATAATTAAAAGAAAATGAACTATTTCAAGGCTGCCATTAATATTTTTAATGCATTGATGGATGTTCCGCGAAGATCCAGGATACGTTCGTATCGCCACCGTTAAATTAAGGTAAAGTATAATTTTGGTAGAATGATTAATGATACAGATATTAGTGTGTATTTCTGCAGACATCAAGTACTACAAGGTACATAAAAATATAGGACATAACGTTTTAATCTGTGCCAATATAAAACGGTCAGCCTGTGCCAATTTATTTAAAAAAGCCAAGTCTATCGATGGTTTATATGTGATGTTACATATCCTCTGGTGCTATTGTAAGTTTGGCTAACCGATCACTAAAAGAATTTTATTTGATTTCGGATAAATCGTCAGCTTAACCATTACCTATATTTAAGTTACAATGGATGATCATTTTGTGCAAATGAACTGCTGATACCATCTACTGGCATTTACCTCGATGTAAAGAAAGAAACATCTTAATTAGATGATTATATATTCTAGATGTGAATTTGTGTACGTAAATGAGAATTTAACAGTTATACTTGAATGTAGCAACCTCTTAGAGCAATCTTTGCGTGATACTTCCCAAGAAGCTTTTTAAATCACAGAATTCCAAATCGAATACTTATCGAATCATAGTTAAACGCAGTTCTCATATATAATTAGGCATTTTTAATTACTTTGTCATTAGTATTTGGTTCATTTCACAAGCATTAATTACGCTGTTTAAGTTATCATTTAGTTTGCATATTTTTTAAGTTTGATATAACTAAACCTGTAATTATGCTCATGTAGTAACCATATCATTCATTTTAGCATTTATCCTAACTTTATTTATGCTGTAGAAGCAAGACAGCAGCAATCAAATATTTATACTACTATACTACCTGTTAATTATATATAAAGAACTCAATATTGAAACAAGAGACACGAAGCTAGTTAGGCAATTTCCCCCGCAGGAAAGCAAATACATTTTATTTATTTAATTGTCCTCTGATCTGAAAATCTGAAAACTAGTAAATCCTTTTTTGCAGAAACTGTTTCATTCAGTTTTAATTTGTGTGTATATTTTTTTATTGCAATCTTGTACTCCTTGTTACAAATAAATAGCACCAAACGTTTTAACATAACTTATTCTTAGTTGATTTGTTCGTTTATTTAAGGGTTTACTGATTAACGATACTATACTGGAAGAAATAACTATACATTCACACTATATTTTAACTACTAACCTATATCGCTAAAAAATAACTTAATACAAAGACTAAACCTTACTTTATTTGCATTCACAAGGCAATTACATCTACTTAAAATTTTGGTAAATTCGCTTGGAAATGATACCCCACAGATTTTCTATGGGCTTCAAATCAAGATTGCATACTGGCCACTCTAAAAGTGCAATATTATGTTGTGCAAACCACTGTTTTGTGAACTTAGAGGCGTGGACCGCCGCGAGATCTTGTTGAAATAGTAAGTTATCTTCGAAGAATTCATGCGGATTGTCGATTAATTGTGTCATTCTAGTAATCAGATAGGCAGCAGAGTTCATTTTCGTAGTGATCTAGGAGTATGACATTTACAGTGAAAACAAAATGCATCCCAGACCATTACCGTGCCTCCTCCAAAGTTCCGACTCATTGCCACTTCTGTGATTTTTCGTAAATCGTGCCAGTAACGTTGTCAATCATCAGGACCATCCAAGTTGAACATTTTTTCGTCTGAGAAAACTACTTTTTTCCATTCATGATCTCAGATCATATGCCTTCGGGCAAACGTCAACCTAGCTTCAATGTTCTTCGCAGTAAGTTTCGGTTTACTTAGTCTTTTGCGCCATTGTAAATTTTTATTACTCCGCAAAATTTATCGTACACGTCTCTTCGTAACGTGAAGTTGTAATTGAATACGATTCTGGGAAGCAATGATGTGATTCTCTCTTGCCATTCAAAAAATGTTCCCTTTTTCGCAGCTACTAATGATCGGTTTTCGGCCAGTTGTTTTAATAGGTTTAATAATAATAATTCATATCTCACCCCTAATTTTAAATAATAATTAAAAATATAATGGCTTCTACTAATTTGCTTGACAATATTCCTGTTAGACACACCATTTTTGTGTAAAGTATCAATAACACACTTCCCTTCATGAGATAACTGTGTTCCTCTAGGCACATTGAGCTACCTAATGATAAAAAACACCACAAACTAATAAATGAGATTCGTTTTATTAAATTTGGGCTTATCTGGAATTAGCACAGTAGAAATTTAATTTAAATAACGTAAACCTCTGTCTGGAAGTATAACTATTTCCGCCAAAAAATGATAGCTTATACGTAAAAATCAAATAAGACTACACGATGTAATGCCTGTGGATTTATAACAATTTCCTCTAGTGTATATGTATTTATAAAATCTAATTAATAATCTAATCTAATAAATAATAATAATCTGAATTCTTGTTTTCTAACTATTTTTCTCCAAATGCCGCTTTACAGTTCGCAATTTTTCTTGCATGCAATAAAAATTGCGCGTAATAGAAAGTGCACGCAATAAAAATTGCACAGTTTATCACCGCTCTACAGTTAGCAATTCTATGCGCCATACGATGCAATTATTTTGACATATGTATAAAGAATACCAGAATTACGTCTTGCATGCAATAAAACTAGAACAGGTGCAATTCTGTGCAATGCGAGAAGAATTGCACTCAGTTGATCTAAATTGATTGAATGCGCATGCGTACAATTTCTACAGCATGTGAAAAGTACTGTAAAGCAGCCTTAATTTTTGCTGGTATGTATTTTTCGTTACCAATTATCTACTGCGGCCGAGGTTACACAGGCTGATTCATTTTCGATTCTCACCATTGCGATCTCGCTTTTATTGAAGATAGACGGTAGGTTTAAATTCAGCAAATGTTGTGGTCAAGATTAAAAAAAAATGGAAAAATCTAAGTTTCTTATTTTAATTGTTTCATTTGGCCTTGCAGAGAAAACTAGACACATTCTCAATGCCACTTTTGCTCCTCTATCTAATGGTGTACTGAAAATTTTTATACGACGTTTCGTTTTGTTTGGATCATCAACTCTGATATGTCTTAATGGGTGTCATATTGGATTTTGACACAGCTAGAAAGATTTTCTTTCTTTGATTTCAACCACGTGTCATATGTTGAAAACTAAATTTGATATTGTGTGCTAATTGACAAAGAATCTGATTTGAAATTAAATAAGGTAGGTATCTATGAAATTTCGAACTGCCAATCACTATAGCGTAAATGAAAATCAGTGTTAAATAACGTAGCCATGAAGCTAGGAACTGTCAATTACCGTTGCGTTAGTAACAATAGCGAGTGCAAGATATTTACAATTGTATCCTGAACGACGACAAACATATCGTACCATTTTGGACAGAAATTTAGTCGACTACGGATCGTGGAGAACTGTGTCGAAATAAGCTGAAACCGTACAAAGTCCATGTTAGTCATAGTTTACTACCTGGTGATAATGTAAGAGAAATGAAATATTGTAGTTGGTTACTGGAAAAATTAGAAGACGAGTATTTTTTAAATACAATTATCTGGTCAGATGAATCGAAATTTACTAACTGGCCGGCGGTACTAGGTTCGAACCCCGGTGTAGTTTTTCTGAATTTTGTTTTCTGTTCTGTTACCTAAATTCCATGGCGAATACGGAAAGACAACATCTTAAGTCGGTCTACAGCCGCAAACATAATAATAACACATGGCCAGCGGATGGCCCCAGTAATTGGCGCAAGCTGTTGGGGATAGGAAGGCATGAATTGTTATTATTACTATTGTTATGGAATATTTAATCGAAATACATCAGGGTAAAATTCTAAGTATCTTGTGCTCGCTATTGTTGTACATATTTTAGTTCAAAGAATAAAAAATACATAACATATCTTGTTTCTCTTTGCCTCTCTTCTCACGTCGTTTTTTACGTTACTAATGTAACAATAATTAACAGTTCAAAATTCCATGGCTACTTCATTTAACATCGATATTTATTTACGCGATACTCAATTTTAAGTGATTGACAGTTTGAAATTTCATAGTTACCTACCAAATTTTGTTTTCAACATATGATACAGTGTTGAAATCAGAAAAAGCTGTGTGTCAAAATCTAATTTAGCGCACCATAAGAAATATCAAAGTCGATGATGAGCCAAACAAAACGAAACGTGGTATAAAAAATTTAAGTATACCGTTAGATAGAGCAGTAAAAGTGCCCTTGAGAATGCGTCTTTAGTTTTTCTCTGCAAGACCAAATAAAAGAGCTACAAGCAAAATAACTAAATGAGAATTTTCCGGTTCTTTTAAAAATCTCGAACGTCATTTGTTACGTGTTGTTGTGACCGCAAAATTTAGAAACTTCGCCAAATTTAAACCCACCCTCTATCTTCAATAATAAGCGACATAACAATGGTGAAAATCAAAAATGAAGCAGCCTGTATATATTGCGAACAAACTAATAGAAGATAATAATGTTAAAATTGTCACGCTCTCTGCGAAGGCAACACAACGAAAGGAAAACAAACAATAGAAAGAGATTACAAGCAAAACTAATTGTGTATGCACTACATACAATATTTCATATCATCTTATCGACGATTTATTGCTGGGGACAAAATAAGTATTACAACAACATTAAAAATTTCGTGATAGTACTGCAATAAAGGTATTTTAAAGTTTACTAATTTACAAACTCAAATTATATAGCAAGAATTGCAACAGCAGTCACCTGAGCAATATGTATAGCTTAAGAAGCCACGCCAACTAGCACCACCACAAAAAAATACAGTAACAAATAGCCGATCATTGGGGCAATTATAAAATCTACATACTGTGTATGTTAAATACAGAGGTATAATACTGAGGTAATACAGAGGCAGGTAAGCATTGATCATCATGTGCCTCTGAAATTTCAGCATCGAAAGATCGTAAAGATTCGTATTAAATATTTAAAACGGATGATTTAAATCGCTTACACTTCGAATAATTTTAAGCACACAAAGCAATTCCAGTTACTAAAATGATTCCAATCGTTTTGCTAATACGAATCCCATATGACATGAATCGTAAGAAAAGATCGTTGAAGATGCTCCAGACCGGTTAGGATGATATATGAGTCGTTGTACTACTGATTCGAATTCTAAAGCTGCATGTTTCATTTTGATGTACATTCTAACGATTTTACAAAATACAGTGACTTAGGTTAAAAACAAAATAAAATAGATAGACCATATACATCCTGTAGACAACAAATTAGATGGAAAGCAATGGAAATGAGTCCTAGACAATTTCAAACACATGCCGAAGTCGTATCAGTTTATATTTATCAGTGACGAATAATAATGTCTATGGTAAGAGATCACCTGAAGCACGTTCAAACGCAAGAAGTAGTTTTTAATGTTTAACGCGCCTGTAAGTGATACAGAAGATTGCGTTCTTGAAGCAACTGGTGCGTCGGTGCAAATAACGAATGATAAAGAATTATTCCACGAAAAAATACAGCGTCAAATTGCTAAGACATAAAAGCCATACATATCCCGAATATTAAAAAATAATCACTTCGATTTTGAATAACAGACTATCTCAGAGTGTTGTTTTTACTGAAGCCCTTCGTCCCTCCAAGAAATAATATCTGCGTGCGCCACTGAATAATAATAAAAGTTCTTTATAGTAAGACTTTCTGGTGGGTATAGCTTAGCGAAATGGCAAGCAAAGATCCGAGTAAATGGATGCAGTGGTAAACGGAGTTGGCCGAGGAAGAAGTGCTAGCAGATCCTGATGAGGATGATGGTGATTTTTCCATGATGCGCAGAAAATCAAAATAACTAATTTGTGTTGTTTTGTATATATCAAATGTTGTATTTACAATTTTACATGCTTATGATTTGTTCATGTTCATAATACAATTACTTTTGTAAAATATATTAGTTTTGTTACAGAAATACAAGATTTTTACTTGGGAATACAAATGTATCCCACGCAACCGTTAGTGTAATTTTTTACCGCGCGAGCACTCGAGGGTTAAGTTGAGAACAATAGCTTACTTAAGAATTAGTAGTTTAGAAAATTACTTGTTTGTACTTTCATTTAATTGTTCTTTCATTGTATAGCTCGTTTGGAACGACCACTACTTTAGATAACATAGTAACTGTCCTACTTACCTGTAAAACAAAGACGCATTTCTTTTGTGATAAATTTTACTCTACTAGTTGTTTTCTGCCTATGGCAGCCGCAGAAACCTTCAGTGGAGACCAATATTTTTCTCAGAAAATCAAAAAATCTCTGTCAAAGTATGGCAAATTCAGTGGAATTTTGTGTCTATTAGATGTAGTAGTGCTGTAGTAGTTGTATACAACACACGAAACACACGCTTGTACATACATAGAATTGAACGTAGATTAACTTCAATAAATCGTTTTAGTACTCCTATCTTCTGTGCTTATTTGCGATTTTATTATTGTTGCAAATGCAATTAACGCACTACATCCGCAAGTTATAGCCTGCTCTTCGACATATTTTTAAGACTTTCCTCTAACGTTTCTACAGCGCCTTGAAAGGACAAGGTATCAGTCTTTGTATTTATACAAGCTAAGTTGTATCTATTAGTAAAACAAATATTCGTGTCATCAATATTATCCACCATTCCTGCAATCTGAAAGTGTGTATGTAATGTCAAACTACTATTTGTATAGTTTTTCTCTATACATACTTATTCAAACAACTTTCTGTAGATTGCAAACCAGAACCATGAAGTTTGAAAGATGGAGAGTTCTTCAATAATAGAATACTCCTCAAGTTTTTGTAGATACTATTTTACATATATACATATGTGTATTATCATGCAAACTACTTTTTTATCTTTACGCGACACTAAACTTGTGGTCGTCAACCTAACGAGATTCCTATTTATATAACACTGCAATAAAGCACAATAAAACAGAATATTTAAAAATAACGAGTCACTCTCGCTACATTTAGAAAGCAACTCTCCATTCGTTGACAACTCACATATTTCCATATTAAATACATATTCACCTAATGAAGCTACTTAAGTTGCTTTTACAGTATACTATACAAAAGGACCGTTCCTAATATTTTTAGTACCGTACCTACGTAAGTGGCTTTATTAAAACTGCTGAGTTAACGCAGAAACGCCTGCTTTTATGTTGTAGCATTCTCTCTAGCAAAATGGAAATTACTAGTAGTTAAATGACACCAATAATACTTCAAGAAGATTAAACGTAAACATACATAATGCGGTAAAGGATTTGATGCTTAACTACCACATATAACTACGTATATGTATGTGTTTATTTTAAGTAGATACACAAGTAGGAAAAAGGCTTCATACGGACACTTACAATCTATATGGACCCGTAAGTACATACCATACCTTCACATTTCTTGATACAATGTTCTTGACCAGCTGATTTATAGCTACGACAAGTTTCGTCTTAAAATTAAATATATATAATTAACCGCGTTATTTCGGTGCAATAGAAGCATGTATGTATGTTCGGCTTCCTATTAAGTGATTGTTAATACAATACCGCTGTTACGCGACGACATTCTTATACCATATGGCACACAACTGTACACATATATTTGTCATACTGCATTCCCTGACACAATTCATTGCGTACTTTCACTTATACGATAAAATACCGCTTCCTTTGAGCAATACATAATCACAAGGTAACATTTTTGTACCTTTTAGTTTCCGTAAAACGGCCAGGCAGGAACGACGACAGGCGAAGAAATTTGAAATAGTTCTTAAAGTTTTACGGATGTTAGCATTGTATTTGCAAACTGAGCAACAACTCATGATTGCAAAATTACACATTTTATACCGGAAAAAGAGCAATCTATTTAAATAACAATATTGACGTATTGTACTTACATAAAACCGTTAGTTATGGGACATATTCAACTTTCAATTCAAATCAAACAATGAATCATCCATCTTGTAAGTTGCAACGATAGGTATGTGAATATAAAATTTATAAAGCTTGTGCAGATAGTTTAGAGTTTTAAATGCAAGAGAGGCAGCGAAGCACAATTTTAGTCATTATTAGTGTCATTATCAAAAGAAACATTTTCAATGTGCTACACTAAAAAGTCAAGAATTTCTCAATTACATCCTGGTTGAATATCTAGCCTTCTCAATATTGAAATTTTACCACACCCAAAATTCAAGAGCCCTAATCTTTGAAGCTATAGAGGTTTAGGGAGTGACGTAGCTCAAAGAAGAAAAGTTTAATAATCTAGCATACCACATGGTTCTTTGCTTGAAAATATTGACGTTTTCTTTCAAAGAGAAGACTAGCCCTGTGTTAGTGCGGCGGGGTTTCACATACTCCACTGCTTTGAAAATTAGTAAACAAAACGTTTTCTATTGCCACCTGTCTTTTAGTAGCTATAGCTTATATGTTAAACTTCATCCTACATTTACAGGAATCTTGTTATTTTATTCCAGTTTTCGTTACAAAGCAGCAAACTGCATTCGGGTATGTCATACCTCACCACCCATTTTGTCTACTTTTTTTACGGACGTAGCCAGACTAAAGACCAGACAAGAGGACCGTCAGAACTGCCCCACATTTCCCCACCTAGAACCACCATTCATGGCATAACTCCAGTTGGGGTTCGGGCTGTCTTTTCTTGTTTTTTTTTGCCGAGTTCTCCCTACGTCCCCCAGCCACCAGGTGATTAGGGGTTTGGGTTGGCACTAGACATCAACACTGATGGCAATATCTGTGTATTTGAGGATTATCATGATCTTGTTCTTTCTCATTTTGAAGTCCATATTTAAATCTTTACATCAACTATTAAAGTTAGTGGGGCACAACTTCGCTGTTTAGTTTTTCTTCGGCAGAACGCTTTACGATTGAGGTAACCATCAACCACGCCACGTGCAATTAATTCGGTGATCAAACGAATCTACTAGTGGGGTATTTAAACGATTTTATTTTTACTCCTCGTTTTGAAGAATTTTCCCACTTTTTCTGTACTATACTGGTCCATAGTTTTCTGAAAATTATGCACATTTTCTATATTTTTGCTTCTCTTTAGCGCAGAATTGTAATTCTATTTAACTTACTAATTATAGCTTAGTGCAGTAGAAACTATAAAATATCATTTTGTTATCCTTGAGTTATATTTTATCAAACCTCCACGAGTTTTAAGTTCTAATTGAAAATATACTTTATTACACAACCTGTTACATACTTGCAAATTGTTAATTTAATGGCGCAGATATCTTTCGACATTTTGTAATTAATTTCAGTTTGAATCTTCTCTTTTTCGAAATTAGTAGGCATTGTTGTTCGAGGTGTAGATAGAAATCTTTATTTCGAACCTTCGAGGAGGATTTGTTACGTCTGCTTTGCACGTTTTTTCTCTCCTCTCTTTTGTTCCCTGTTTTTGTTTATCGTTGTATATATCCCCGGAGATATTGTCTGAGTGCATGAGACGCTGTGTCATAAATTCGAATCATTCTCATGTTGAAAAGTAAATACTACTACGCTTTACGGTTGGATAAATACTCGCCTGGCATAAAAAAATCTGAGACGTACTGTTCAAAAAATAATTAACACACAGGTAATTAATTAGTCTGCATCTTGAATTATTGCCGTAGATACGGCACCTGTCAGATGCAAACAACAACGGCAAAAATGCATCTCTACATCTTGCGCCGGTATAATTTTTAAAAACAAAGAGGATTCATTTCAGTGGAAGATGATGCATTACCGCTAATTATTGTAATTCGTATTATATGCGATTTCTGGTGTATGAAGCACACATGAACATACTGGTAGGGTACTATGTACCTTGCAGTTAGATCTGTGGAATCTGACGTATTTTTAGGGTTCTACTGTTCGTATATATATATTCACGTAGGCGTGAATATTTAGACGTATAAAGTAACCAGAAAAAATTCGAAGTGTTTGTTTGCATTTAATTAAATGGTAAGTAATCTGCGATATATGTTCTACAAACACATATACATGTAGCATACGTCATTAATTCAGATAAAATTCGATAATTTCAATTATGGGAGCATATTGTCATACGTTTGGGGCTTACGTCTAGCTTTTGCAAATCTCACTCCGACGGCGGCGTTAAAGATATGAATGTTTTTAATACTGTACGCTATTATAGAGGGTGCTTCATTAATTATGGGAAATATTTTAACTGGGGATACTACAAATAATGACCATTGACCAAAACAAGCCTTATTCAAAATCGCAACGTTTACGAGATGAAGGTCTTCAAAGTTCCAGAAAAAAATCGTGTTTTCCCATCTTTAAGCAAATCCACTTGTACGATGAAAACAAAATTCGGCATGACGATTTAATATTATTAGATGCTTCTTATAGTGGAATTTTCCGAAATTAGCAAAATTACAGCAAAGAGAAAACAATATCCCCTTGTGTCAATATCAATAGAACTTTTCCGTTTTTTGATTTACAAGTACGAAATTAGCATTATCTAATACACCAGTTAAAATGGCAAAAATAAGATCGTGTTGTAGAAACATCGTGTTATGAGAAAGTTCGGAAGGATTTGTGGCTAAAAGTACTTTAAACATCAAAAATCCGGGTAGGCCAACACTCAAATTTTACGTCACTGGCGAAATTGTCATTTTCATCGTACCTACAAATAGATTAGCTTAAAAATGGAAAAAACGATTTTTTTCTGGAATTTTGAAAACCTCTCGAAAACGGTACGATTTTGAATAACGCATTTTTTGTTCAATGGTTATTAATTGGCACGTAGTACAGTAAAACCTGTATAAACCGGAATCGCACGGTCGTGATCAAACTTTCCGGCTTGGACAGGATTCCGTTTTATCAAGGGTAGATTTAAAAAATATTGATAATTTATACAAAATTTAATGTGCAGTAAAGGCTTATAACACGGCTTCCCCGTAACACTAAAATTATACACGGCGGTTATGTACAGGTTTCCGTGATAAACTGAGTCCGGCTTGAAAATTAAGGAAAGACGGGCGCGGCGGTCACCTAAATGCGTCTAATACCTTTTGCCTAACGATAGCAGTACATCTGTCTGTTTTGGAATATGTAATTCCCCGAGTTTTGTGTGAAAATATTATGCGAAATTTTCGTCAATATCATATGTAAAGCCGTTTAACCGCTGACGTAGAAATCTTGCCATATCAGATTGTAGGAATTAATACATATACAAGTTCCGTTATATAGAGGTTTTCTTATGTTTTATATGTATGTGTGTATTTTCCGTTTCCACGTTAGACAGGTTCCGATATATACAGGCTTTGTTTACATGTCCGTCTCATAAGGCTCGGTCGGAACTGAATAATTTTTCCGCTATAGACAGGATTCCGCTATATACAGTGTCCGTTATAGACAGGTTTCACTGTATCTCCAATTAAAATATTTGCCATAATTAATGAAGCACCCTGTATACACTTGTAAAATAAGACAATTTTCAAATGATACTTCTTTAGTAAACGCCAATAATTGTTATCAAACTCTAGTTATGTACATCCGTAATATATTTTAAGAAAAATTTATGTAAGTCTATTTTTTCCAATGTAGGGTTTTTTTTTTCTGCCCGACCAAGAAAAGAACTGTGTGGTGGGTGATGAACAGATTCCGAATACATATTTGAAACCAGAATGCAAAACACTATTCAGTGTATATTATCACAGATTGCTCTGTCCGTTCTATGTTCTAATAGCTGTTAGTTATCATAATATTACTATCACTGTAATGTCGTATACCTATACCTACACTTACTTGATTTATGAACATAAACTTTTGATACATTCTATGTAATCAAATATACCTTTACAACGAAATTTATGCAATACAAGTTCATAATAATATTCTCATAATATAAATTGAGGAAAGCGTAAATCAAGGGGATCTGGCATTTATTTACTTTAAACTTCCTCATTAATTTTATCAGATAACGTTAAGCACAAATAAATGAATATGTAGCATGTTGAATTATTTGTAAACCAATTAATAGAACTATTATTAATGAATTCCTAGATAACAAAAATAAAAAAGATAATATGCTAAAACATAAGATATAAACAGTACATTTATGGTTTTTGCAATCATCGCGCGTTTGTTTTCGCTATATAAATTAACTTTCACGACGAGAAAATAAAATCGTTTCATCACCATAGTAAAGATGAAATTAAGTGTTCCGAGGTAAAGAGCAGAGAATGAAAATTACTTTTTAGTACGCTTATGCATTTTTTGTTGGATAAGTGTAAGGCTGTCCTGAATCGGAAATATCTTCTAAGCTGTGTCACCAATTTTACAATAATATGTGAACAACAATCTAGATTTAATAAATATATTTTTACATTTTTTTTTAATTTTCACATTATTCCAAATATATTGCCTTTTTACTTATTTCCATTTCTTGCATCAATCCCGCTGTAATTCTAGATTGTGTTTTCGTTTAATTTTTTTTCTGTTTGGCTTATTTCATACTTCATTTTTGAATGTTATGTATTTTTTAGTATCTTTCAATTGTTACACATTATACACCGGTCAATATGACCATAAAAAGAAAACATTAAATTTACTTCGCAAAGTTACAATTGTTACTGCATTTGACTTTTACTATAGATGCATGAATAATGCAAATGATATGTACCTATTAATACTACTCATTAACAAAAAACTTCTCCCACATCCCATGTAGCACATTAACTTGGCAGAAACTTGGTGAAATATCGGTCCTATATTGATATCTTGTGCCAATATTGGTTATCTTTTCCCGATATTGAACCCAGATTGGCGTGAAATAGAAAGTACAATATAGTTTTTACTAGTTTTGGCCTATATTGGCCTGAAATAGAAAATCCAATATAGATTTGACTGCCGTTGGCCTATATTGGCCTGAAATAGAAAATCCAATATAGATTTGATTGCTTTTGGCCTATATTGGCCTATACTGGCACGAAATAGACAATCCAATATTGATTTGACAGCCTTTGACCTATATTGGCGTATATTGGCCTGAAATAGAAAATCGAATATAGATTTGATTGTTTTGGCCTATATTGGCCTATATTGACCTGAAATAGAAAATCCAATATAGATTTGATTGCTTTTGGCCTATATTCGTCTATATACTGGCCCGAAATACACAATTCAATATTGACTGTCTTTGGCCTATATTAGCCTGAAATAGAAAATCGAATATAGATTTGACTGCTTTTGGCCTATACTGGACTGAAATAGACAATGGAATATAGATTTGACTGCCTTTGGCCTATATTGGCCTGAAATAGAAAATTCAATATATATTTGACTGCTTTTGGCCCATATTGGCCTGAAATAGAAAATCCAATTTGAATTTCGCTATCTGGGAAGAGATTAATATGTATTCTTTTAAAAAATGATCTTTTTTGTATTTCTGTACCATTTTTCTCGTGTCTATTAAAAGCACAACTTTTCGAAATCAACACACCAGTAAACAAAATTCAAATTTCCCGTAATTATATTGATCGATTTGAATTTTGATGTGGTAGCGCTTTTTCAGCACACGTGCGGAATTGCAGTGGTAAAAGGCGTTACTCGGTTGGCCTCACTGATTTGTTGAAGCTTCATTGCGTCCAAACAGTCCAAGATTGTGGTTAGTGAACAACAGTGTAGTGGTGGTAATTATACTGTCCAGTTTTCAATGAGGTATTATCGAGTAAAAGGTAGGTAGTTTGAATGTATTTAAACTGATTGCTCAAATTTAAACTTTATAAATCGTATTACATCGTGTGCCGTAATAAAATTCAAAGCAAAATTTATCTAATTCCTTGTTCACAATGAGCGATGTATGTACATAAAACACGTACATACGTACCAATAGTACAGCTAATTGTAAGTATGTATGTATATAGGAAACATATGCATCTGTTCACAATGACTATGTTACCAAAAATATGTGTATACGTGTTGAAACAAATTCAACTTTGGCATTACGATTTTACGTGTAAATTCATGTCAGTCAGTTTTTGGTAGATGTTTCGGTATACTAGTGTTCTAGCTTGTTGATCCTATCCCACACTATCCGTAAGATGAAATGTAATAATGCCTAATTTAGTAGAATATGCAGGAGACTGTAAATCGATTGTAATGCGAATCTTATACATATGGCACGTCAAATTAACGAACTTAACCTTACATTCATAAACATTTGTCTGACGAGTAAAACGTACATTATATGCTCGTATCTCTCAAATATGTTTATGAATCTAGGGTAAAAAAATGAATTATACATGATAGTTTTTTAAAATATCTAGAAGAGTTAGTAT